>JAOEHY010010374.1:0-17868 GCA_025447955.1 Psilopsiagon aurifrons
TGGCCAGCTATGAAAAACATGGCTTGTGGATTTTGGTGTAATTACTTAGGCTTACAACTTCATTGTTACATGTCTGAGAGGTAGTTAACTGGTAATGGCACTTTTCCTTTCAATTCCTGACTTAACAGATCAGTCCTCTCTTGATAGAAGGTGAGAGCAAGGTATTAAAAAACTAAACTAAAATATACATGAAGGCAACTGAAGCAGAATACCCCATATGCTAGAGCATTTACCTGCAGTGAAAAATAAGAGTTCGGGTGTCATTACCACTGTATTCAGAGCAGGGATCTGGGATTCAAAATTAAAGCATACTAGTGATCTGATGGCCTGATCCTCTTATCAAATAAGCAACCATTACAAAAGGCAGCATTTAGCCAACTGACTGAAAAAACATGGGACCTTGAGACAGCAATGAAGAGAGTCTACTAAATACCTTTCTTTTTACAGTGAGACAATATGTAGGTATAGATACAGATGGTAGCATTATACTTGAGCATATTTGCATGCTACAGAAACCAGATCTTAGCTTAGAACTTATTAAAACTGAATAAAAAACGTCTCTGTTCTCCATCCAGTGGTAGTGTTAGCAGTAGTGTATTGCTCTATCACCACAAACTAAGCTTTAATTCCTAACTGTTAGGTAAAGAAAGAAATTGCCATGGTTTACCGAAATTGCGATTGCTTTTTCATGGAAGCAGCCAGGTATTCCTTAATTTCAAGGAAGCAGCCAAGAATTCCTTAATTCCACACACACAGGCAGAAAGCAATCCCTCAGCACAGCCTTTCTCCCAGAGCAGATCTCCTGAGCATCTCTGCAGATGAGATACTCAAACCAGTTATTTGCAGGTCCTATACAACTACCTAGACCACACAATCACATTTCAAAATGGATTACTGTTCCTAAAGATCCAATTACATTCAATGTTATTCATAACTTCCCCTTGAAACACTTATTAAAAGAAGTATTACCTGATCCACTGTAACCAACAGCCCAGAATAGAACTGGTTAGCTTCTTAAGGAGGCTCCTGGACAGTTTGGCAGTCCACAAGGCTTCACTTTGCTGTCCAGAGAGGACTGTTGACAGCTCAGCCACTGCCAAAAGCCAGAAGATGGGAAAGCTCATGGCAGACAAGGAAACATGAGTCGGTAAGCTATATCACAAGTGGCAGGCGCACACAGAAATCCTAAAAAAAGGCTACCCTCCAGAGAGCTACAAACAGGACAAAAGCAGCACACTGTGGGCAGATTTCCTCTCACACACACACACTGCTGCCTGAAGGGAAGCTGGGAGTTGCTGTAGTTAAAAAAGAAGATAACAAGACAGAGAGGAAATATCTCTTCTTGAAACATATACCCTTACAGGACTCCAGTATGGAGCTACAATGCAACCCAAGTGGGTTTGAATCCCTGAATATCAACCTAATTACAACACACATAACAATAAAATGGTGAAGTGCCACCTCCGCATATCACTGAAAAGATTCACAGAGCCCACAAAAGTACTTTGAGTGATGAAAAACAAAGAGAAAAAAGTGGTTTGCCTGTTTTTTTTTTTTTTTTTTTTTTGCAAACAGATTCTGACATCGCTGTAAGGTGAAGACTTCTCATTTATAATTCTGCTTCTACCTCTTGCTGCCACCCTTCTTCCCATTATGCAGACTGAAGCACACCACACCTTACACGCATGGGTTTTCCTTTTCTAACACGTTTCTTCCCATCCCGATTACCTTTAGAACATCCAATTAAAACACCAGTAATTCTTTGGCATGCAAAAAATCAAAGAATTGTTTAGACTGGAAATTTATCTAAAATCGTCAAGTCCAACTGTTTCCCTGGCACAGCCAAGTCCGCTACTGAACCATGTCTGCAAGTGCCATATCTAAATGTCTCCAGGGATGGTGACTCAACCACTTCCCTGGGCAGGCTTTCCAATGATTTCCCACCATTTCAGTGAAGACCTTTTTCTTAATATCCAATCTAAGCCTCCCCTATGGCATAACTTGAGACGATTTCCTCTTAACCTATTGCTTCTTACTTAGGAAAAGAGACTGGCACTTGCTAGCTCCCAAAGATTTGAGAACATTTTTGGATCCTTATTTAGATTTGAATTTGTTTCCCCACTCCTAACTTCACATAAGAAAAATAATAAAGACAGGTTTTTGCATGAATACTCTTTTTAAAATAGTAGAGCATATAAGTGCACCTATTCTGTGTAAAAACCTACCTCTTCCCAAAAAGGAGCTTTCTACCTTGACTTTACATTGCTTCAGTAAGATATGGATGTTCTCATTAGTGCATTTTGCCCTTGACAACTGCACATTTTTCTCATAAATTTTTTTATGGGATTAGCATACCTTTAGAACAAACATGTTCTACAGCTTCGTCCTGTCTCAAAGCAGTCACATCTGCCAGACATACTTCAAGAGGAAATATTACAACTTTAAATATATGCTATGTAGGCCTAACACTGAGAAACTCTGATGGCAACCACACAGCTCCTCCTCTGTGTTACCATCTTCCCCAGGTGCTGCTGCCCTTTTATCTAACACAGCTGCAGCTTCTCTGAAGGAAACTCTGCTGGAGCAGACCCAGGCTATAGGACAGGTAGAGGCATGGACAGCCCCAGAAGGCAGGCAGGACAGTACGCTACCTGCGTGACCACTGAAATAGGGAGGAGGGACTGAGCAAGCAGCAGGTGTGTGAGGGTAGAAGCAAATGTCTGCATGGAGAAAGGATGGTCTGTGAGTATCAGGACAACTGTAGGGCAAAGGTGCAAACCTCAGATAGCTGGAAGGCAGAAAAGGCGGAGAACAACGTAGGAGAAGAAGGGAGGAGAGAATTTAGGCACTTGAATCTGCTCCTAATTACACAGATAATTCAATGTAGACATCAAGAAGTGCATCACTTTGTTCACAACATCAAACAGCTGATTATAACCTAATACCTAGGTTTTCACTGCATGCACAAGCAGCTTTACATGCTTTAGTCTAAATTCACTTCTGTAACTGACTAATTTCATCCAATGTTTGGTGGGTTTTTTTTCTTTTTTTTTTTTTTTTTAATTAACAGAATGAAATGTTAATTACAATATCTTACTACTATTACCCACTTCTTGCATTTCATTTCTTGGAAATATAAGAGAGATTGAATACACCAACTGTTCTAGGTTAAATAATCACTTTAGATAGAGGCTTAATTAAGTAGAAAAGTAGCATAGAAGAAATGCTTTCCTGGCAGCTAACAATGGGGAATTACTTCCTCATTTTAAGCAATACTGTGCTGGAGTTGCAAACATATAAAACAGGTCACTGGCAGAGGACAGATAGACATTGCAAAGATCTAAGGAGCTGAACTCCTTTGCTTTAAGATAGTAGAGAATAGTAAGCCTTTTTTTTGCCTGCTAAAGGTTATTTGCTATCCTCAAAGTTACCTTTTTTTTCTTTCCTTATGAGTGGTACCAAAAGTTTCCTGAGATAAATGAGACAAACCAACAAAAACCCTTTAGAACTGAAAAAAACACTGTGACACTGTATAGCCATGTATAAGGGCAAACACTAGCTAACATGAAAGTGAAAAGAAAAACTTTTCCTGGATGGTTACAAAATGGGTACAAATTGACAATCCTACAACAGGAGCCACCTCCGGAGACCCTCCACTTCTTAATGAATCCTGCCCACGAAAGTTTTCCTCATGCCAAAGTTACCTCTGTGGGGATCATCCCTTGGAGTCAGAAGTTTGTCACATTTTTCTATGTCTGCCTGTTACAATGCGCAATCTGGCAATAGCCACAGTCTTCTCTCTGCATCATTTGGCCCATGATACTGAGTGAAATCCTACTACTGATGGGATGGTGGTGACAGTTTTGCCACACAAAGGGTTCTGCTTTTATCGAAAACAAACAGTTCCAGTGAGTATTCAGAAGTCTTTGTCCATTTCATGATATAAATGACCTTTCACTTACTTAGAGAAGGACACAGTCTTCTCTCCTCCATCAAACTGCATGGCTGAAACCTCATTAAAAAGTAATTGCCATTTCAAGGACTGAATGAAGAAATCAGCCAGGTGTGCTCTCAGGACTTCAAGTTGCATTTCAGAAAACTGTTCTAGATGTCTAATGCTCAGGAAAGTGAATCAAAACTAAAGATGAGGCAAGCTATGCAGGATGAGAATCTACTTCACACTCCATGTTTTTAAGTTTTCAAGAATAGGTTAGACAGGTGTTGGGACTCAGTTAAGTTTCATAAATACTCTTCGAGTTCTATGTTTCTGTGATTTAGGAATCCAACTCCCTGTTTTGATTGAAGAACTGCTCAAGTTTGAGCTTGCCAGATAAGGACATATAACAGAATGGCACAAAGAAAATAAGAAAACAGCCAAGGCTGCGTCATCTTCATCACAGTGCAAATAATTTTGGCTTTAAAGATCATTATTTTTTTCAATAGAATTTCTAATTCTTTGAATAGAGCAGGAATGAAAGAATATTTACATGGCATTTATAATTGACTTTCAGAGGGCAGGAGACCAATACATCTGAGGGAAAAACCCCAATTCTGCTACTAAAAAGAAATATCTCCATTTAATAAAAGTTCCAACAGTACCTCTTCAAAGCCAATTAGGACGTCTGCTCCCCTGAAATTTAATGAGAGAAGTGTTCTTTTTTAAGGGCTGTGTGGAAAATTCTACCAAGACCTTGATTATTCACTAGAAGAAAATACTAACCATATAGGCAAAAGGGGACATAAATGAAGACACTTTATAAAAGGTGCAAACATATGCAAAAGAAAAAATCACAACTTATTACAGTAACTTGGTATCCTAGAAATAGTATCTGTATTACAAACACTACAATGTTTGTAATCATTATAAGCACAGCAGAAAAGAGGAGGGCCATGTCTATGTTTCAGGATGGCTTTATGTTAGTTCCTTGACTCAGCATTAAGGTAAAGAAAACTGTTTATTATAGACATGATTTACTAGCTGTTCACATCCTAAATGACACTCAGTTTTCTAAGAACTGTATCTACTGTGGATGCACCCATGTTTTAGAGCATGGATAGGATCTTCTACTCAGTTCATTAAACTCTAAAACTTGCTTCAGGCTCTCTTCTGCTAAACTCCTGCCAGATCTGGAACAGATTTCTTGCTTACAGAATGTATCAGAGCAGTGTCTTTTATCTTTCAATACTTCATTTAATATTCTTCACCTCAGATATTTTATTCTTCCATTCTTACCTTTATCAAAAATCCCCTCCTTGGCTTATCCTCTCTAGCAAGGTAAGAATGGCTTTTTAAACTTTTCTTCCCAGAAGAAGACTAAGTATCAGCTGCTCATTTTGTCAGATTTTTGTAAATTAAATGTTGGGATTACATCAGCTTCTTTGAGGGTCATGCTATTCTGTACTTAGTTAATGCTGTTAGCCAAAAGGGGCTTCTTCCACACAGAACCCTATCATCAGACTGCAAACTGACCCATGCAGCTGAGCAGGTGCTGAGATGCTTTTCGGAAACCAAGAACAATAGATTTGCTGGACACTGAAGAAAAAATGAAAACTAGAATCTTCCAGTGAAGTTTAAGATTCCTTACCTAGAAGAAGTAATTGATCTCAGCATTTAGCAGCACCCTGAAACCAATCTAAACTCAAGCCAAGATAAGGTAAATGTAAAATTTATTGAGAGGAGCTACATAGATGAGAATTACAAAACTTACAGAAAAACTTAATAAAAGATGAGAAGAGAACTTTCTACTTCACTTAGCTCTAAAGTTTCATATGGAATGCACTGCTAGATATGCAGAGCTGAAGTCCCAGCGTCTAGTTGCTTAGCACAACCAAACGAAATAAAATTTTTAAACAGAAAAGGATTTGATTTGGGATTCTCTATTTTCTACTTCTTTCTGACCCCTCAGAGTTTCTTTTTCAAATCTTCTTTCTCCCATCATATGTTTCTTAAAAGATGTCCTTTGATCTTCCATCTCCTGGCTACTCCCGTCTTCTTTGGAAACACTGGTGTCCCCTGGGCATGATTAGCTGTGATTATCACTTGCCCAGATGGCAAGAAAGCAGGAAGTGACTGCTGTGGTGCTTGACAGACTGCTAGTCCCTTGTAAAGCAAAAGGCCAGTCTGGGCAGTTCCAAACCATTATGTGGACCTTCTTCACATTGTTAACTTATATTCCTTTATACACAGGCAACATTGCTAATTATAGTTATCACAGTGACATTGCTGGGATTAATGAATGCATCATATGAGTGGATTTCATTTGGGAGCAGACATTAATAGTAACTAGTCACTTCAGTAGCAGAACTCCACTGACCGCTTCCCCTAAGCTAGTATTTGAGGTATAAGCTGACATATTTTTCCAAATAATAATGTTTTTTATTTTTATACTAAAGAATTTTTGTAATTCAGTACAAAAAAAAATTATCATCGTGTACCTACCCACCTGTTTTAATGATTGTCCATCTCAGTGCCAAAATCAGAAGTACCAGTAGGCATTTCTAAGTTGCATAGGTTAGTAAGGATGGCTTTCTCCTGAGACTGTCCCTAAAATTTGGAAGTTATCAGTACAATAATGTTCCAAGTTCTCCTTGGCACCACCCTCTCCCCAGGAGAACTAATTCCAGGAACTTCAATAGTATGACCTATTTTTCACATGGAAGTAAATCCTCCAGTGTCATAGAGTGATTATTCTAGTAGTAGTCCTTCTGCCTTTATAATAAATATCACACACAAAGGAGAACTGAGATGACCTTTGAAAGAAATCAAAACCACACATGAAAATTTTAATTACCTAGAGCTGAAATTGGAGGAGAACTGTTGTAACTAGAAGCTTTCATTTCCACACACAATTTGATATGTCTCTGTTAGGCTGAATGGGGTTATCAGCAATACAGGAAGGAAAGCTCTACAATGAAAAATAAAAACAAAAAAATAAAATAAAAAAAAGGAAGTTGCAATCAGTCTAGACTGACTCAATAAGCGTATAAGAATCCGCAACAGAATAAAACAGCTCCTAATCTTCTTTTGCATGCCTTACCAACTGGCACCATAAAAGCATTAGAAAATGGAAAGGATTCTGTGCAAGGAAAAATACAACTAATTGAGGAACTGGAGAGATCAATTTATAACATAAGCATGAAGAACTGATCCAAAAGCCACTGTTGTCAGTGGCAATACATCTTAAAAGAAACCACAACAGATTATTTGCGCTTTGCTTGCCATCATCCTGTGCTAGCAGCATACACAGATTAAAAGCAACCAAAGGTGAGGATAAACATTGTATTTAACTTTAAATACTAGCCTGAATATGTCAAAGCTTTATAAAATTAAATATTGGCTAGTTCTGGATAATTCAGAAGAAAATGAAATGGTAACTTAGCTCATTAAAACCAGTTTCAATATATAAATAGATTATGTGGCAGCATGTTTACAGGTTAGGCCCAAGTGTAGGACAGGAGACAGCATGAGGACTCTATTTCAAATTTGCTACATGATCCAGGCCAAGTTGTTTAGCTCCTGTTTGTTTATCTACCTGTAACATGGGTGTAAGAAAAGTTATTTCCCAGATGGCAGCATGGTGAAACTTAATTGATGTTTGCAAACTTCTGCCAGAGTCCCTGATGAGAGGTGAGCACAAAATAATATTGCATTCACCTTCTTGGAGCGCCTACATTTATTTCATAAATGCAATAAAGATAAATGGAGGGTTAGAAGAAGAGAATTATTAAAAATCTGCTGTAATAATTGGTGAGTTCAAAACACACGTTCTTGTTCACAGAATGTTAATCAGTACTCATACATGAGTATAGATTAGATTTGGGCAATGACTGGTTTATGTCGTTTATATTGAGATGAATTCATACATTGACTCCTGAAGAAAGTTCAAATAATTTCTCCCTCAGAACCAAAACAAACAAGCAAAAACAAGAACAAAAAGCCAAGAGTTTAAATACGGAATTTGAGACTTTGTGGCTATGCTATTTTAAGTTACCTTCATAGGGTACATTCCTGAGCAGTCATAAATTGCAGCAGCTCTTAGTTTTTCATCCCTAAGGACATGGGAACTGGTACCATGGGCCCAAATTCAGAAAGCACTTTCCACAGAATGCTGTCTTCAGCAACCAGCACTATATGCTGCTATATGACATTCCTTTCCTACTCCACAGATTAGATATTACTGGGGGATTCTGGTTTTCTTTCAACATTTTTTTCTGTTTTAAACAGACACTGTTATAATTCAGACTACTTTTGTTACCTGCAGAAAGCCTTACCCTTCTCACCTCTTCGTGACAATGTCATTCTATAGCACATTTACACAGTCAAATGAAAACTTGGGCAGCAAATAATGAAAACAAAACTACTGTCTTTCTCTCTTTTTCATCATGGCTTGTTTAAATGCTGTCTAGCAGCATGGATGGCAGAAGATGGCAAATTCAAACAAAAAGCAGTTCACTTTTAGCTGGGGGACACTGCTAATTCCGCCAAACATCCATGTTCTTATGATCTTCCTCAGAAGACACAATAAAGTGGCTACACGTCTGAAATAAAAATAAAAATAGTTTCAAATGCATCTTTTAGGACAAGCTGGAATCATGCTCTAAGATGTCTGTGTCTAAGGCAGGGGCAGTAATGCTTCGTTGGTCCACTGCAAGTGAGGTACTGAAATGCTGTGATACCACTGGCACTACTCGCAAATTTGGACTTGATGTGTCTCTCACCTTAGACAGCAGCTTGAGCCAGAAGGAAGGTAGAGGAAGAAGGGTGAGGATATTGTACTTATGGCAGAAGGCAGCAAGACTCCTGTTAGCGCCCACATTTTCCTAAAAACAAGTGTAGCATACAACCAACAGTCACTGAGCTTAAACTGAGATCTAAGTCAGTGGCAGCCAGCATCTCAGGATGAACATAGGAAGCACTGGGGAGTCTTCCCATTAGGAGCCATACAAAAGGAACTAAAACCAACTCATAACTTCAGGCACTTGAGACTACTTATAAAGAAAGATCCATCTCTTACAGAGAAAAGATTTATCCTCCCTAATCTCTCACTATATGACTGAAATTTGTTGGAATGGATCCAGGCAGAAAGCTACCATCCACTAACCTGTTCTCAGCTGGATGCAGCAGCTTGAAAACGTAAAGACAGGCTGTCTATCTCTACGCCTTTCTAAAGAACAGAGACCAAGACAGAGACCTTTTCTAGATCTGATATTATGCACCGAAAGTAAGGATGGTTTAAATCCATGGCACTTGTCCATAAGTTTTTGTGATGCAGAGTGTGGCCGCCATTGTTTCCATAACATAGCTTGCTTTACTGCTGCCTTTCGGCCTTGCAAGGACTCAGGCATGGAACAAATATGACTTAAGACCACAAAAAAAATACAGGACTTTTTTGCCCTCATAAATATTTACTCACAATAAAAAGAACCTATTTAATCACAACTTGTAGTTGTTTTCTAGCCATCTCCTACAAAGTCCTGAGGAAAACCAATATAAATATGAACAGAAGTTAAGTCCAAAAGGAATTTCACCACTTTGACTACAGCTGTGGATACCTCATCTAACCAGGAAAACAAAACCATAGGACTTAATCCATCCACTTACAACTAAACAATACTGCTCAGACTTTTGTATTCTGAATACTTTTAATTTCTCAAAGAGCACTAAAAATAAAAAGCACTTCATCAGATAGCTGCTAAGCCTAAGGAAATCACATTCTTGCTGCAGAAACAGTAGAAATTTGGCTAAGTAAATTGTTTGCTGCAAATTATTTATTTAGCTGCAGACACAGGCTAAATATTTGCCCAATTCACTGGACAATCTCATAGCCAGAAGGAAGCTTCCACTGTAGATATTAAATAAGTATTAAGCCATGCTTTGCCTCTAATTAAATGTCATCTAAGTTATCTTGTGTGCATTAAGGGCAAAGGATGATACAGTTTTTTCTTCAGATAATTAGATGCCTTCCTTTAATTATGCCTCAAGATAGGCTTTATTTCAGAAATCCTATGCTACTGTTAACATTTCAGTCTCCCTGATCTAGAGAAAGAGAATAATGTCAGCTCCAGAAATGTGATACATAACACTGGGGAGAGGGTCAGAATTTTGGACATTTGTTTTATTAAGCTTCTTATCATGCAAATATCCCAAGACAGTGTGCATTTTTGAATAAGCTCTGCTGGAAGCCAAATGTAAGTCTTTCTGTTACTTTTTTAAAGCGTACTGAGACTGCTTTTGTAAGTATCTCAGGGCTGATTACTTTGAATAATTAGCAATCTACAAATTAGACTAATTAACCTTGTATTCCACTATATCTACTATTAATTAGCTCTATATTTTATTTCTAATAGCCTTTAGTCTGACCAATTATTCCACATTAATAATGCTCCTAAATTTTATCTTTTCACAAAATACATCCTGTTATCCTCTCAGACCGAACTGTGTTTCCTTTTCTTCCAAGTTTGGTTTGCCAAATGACATTGACTTTTATCTATTAAGTTCCATACTTGACCTGGAGGTCATGGCAACTCTCATTTCAAAATCAAAGAAATACCAAAAAGTAGGTTCATGAACAATTCCGTAATTTGTAAGCAGATGCAAGTGTGATCATAGAATCATAGAATAGTTAGGGTTGGAAAGGAGCTTAAGATCATCTAGATCCACCACCCCTGCCATGGCCATGGACACCTCACACTAATCCACGCCACCCAAGGCTATGTCCAACCTGGCCTTGAACATTGCCAGTGATGGAGCATTCACAACTTCCCTGGGCAACCCATTCCAGTGCCTCACCACCCTTACAGTAAAGAATTTCTTCCTCTTATCCAATCTGAACTTCCCCTGTTTAAGTTTGAACCCATTACCCCTTGTCCTCTCGCTACAGTTCCTAATGAAGAGTCCCTCCCCAGCATCCCTATAGGCCCCCTTCAGATACTGGAAGGCTCTTATCATCCTACTTGCACCTTTCCTGTTGTGCATGTTCTTGGAACATGACCCATCAACAGCTTTTTGAAGGGAAGGATCAGTAGACTCCACTATTTATACAGGTCTTTTTTTTTTTCTGTGTATTACTCAGGCCTTTTACTAATCTGTGATGTCCGCCTCCAGTTGATAGTTTAAATAATTTGCATTAGACATGGAAACATATACTGACAAATTAGGCATGCAGCAAACTAAGGAATTAAACTGATTGCAATTTTCCATTACTTGATTCAGTGATTTCTTATACCAAAAGATTGTGGGTGCAAAAATGCCTGTAGGACAACAGCAGAGTTCATGAGAGAAAATCTACCTTCTGTTCTGACAATAAACCAGACTTTTCAGCTATTTTATAAATATATTTTTTCAACTCATACAGAGCCTTGGTTATGGCTGACATCTGCTCAGGTTTTGTAAAACTGTATTGCAGGTATGAAAAGCACACCTGTGAGCAGCACTACAAACTTGAAACCAATCTGAAGCTATGCCATGTACATTGAAAACGATAACTAAGTAATGTGCATTTTGTGGCATTAACAGTTAGTGAATAAGTAGAGACAGCCTCTCTTCAATGCTCTTTCACCTTAGATGGGTTCTTATATAAGGGTTTGGAACATTAAAAATATAGCAACAATAAAGAGTCTTGGGCTAAACCTAAATACTGAAAGCACACAAGTCTATAATTCCCAAGCTAGTTCCAATATAAAAAAATTCCACTTCATAAAGAAGTTACCAAAACTGGCACTAGCGAGTAATGTCAGAACAGACAATGGACTGAATTCTACATAAGGCGTGAAAAAAAATCAGCAGGAAACTGTCAGAAAACTTAAAAGGCTTTTACAAGTACCATAATGCGTCCTGTACCTAATTAAACAACTGAAGCAATCAAAGTTGTTAATCAGACACTATTCATAATTCCCATTGTTATTTTTTTCTTATTTAACACTCTGGTATATGTTGAAGTCTAATCTATAATATCAGATTATGACTCCCTGCTGCTACTGTGTGTGCTCTACAACCAGCACTTGATCATGGCTGCTATTAATAACTAATCTGACATACTTTGGTCTAGCCAATTGTTTCGACCAGCATTTCCATGACCCTGACATTTTCTGTGTAACCACACCGACACTGATATTTGAATATTTCAGGCTCACCTTTAATTTTCCTGAGTGATTTTCCATTTATCTAAAATTTCTGTGGTATTCCCTTTAACTTCCTGTAAAGAAGACATAAATGTTGTGAAACATTGAAATATCCTTCAGCACATAATAAAAAATCTGCAGTGATACTGATTGGCAACATGTCTGATCAGCATTTAAAATACTCCAATACTTTTTACTCCATTAACCTTGACATAAATTTTAGTAAGTAGTTCCTGTGTGACAGGAGTTTTAATTTAGCAGTACATCTTAAGTTACACATGTCTTTGAGTTTGACATAGAGCCTCACTTCTCGCCAATCTCACACCCTGAGGGAAACCCAACAGACAGTAAAACCAGGCCTTATGTAACAAAGAAGGGTGTTCAGAGCATTGCTTTTGCTAAACCAGTTACTTTGATACAAATAACTTTATTTTGCCTTTCAGCACACATGTCCATTCCTGGCTTTCAGATGAAGCTGCTAGACGAAACTCTGGATGCAGAGAGCCTTGTACTTCACATTTCACTGGCGTTTGAAATGATGACTGCTCTTCTGGCTACTAACACAGAGCTTCAGATTTCAGAGTGTGCAGCAGAGTATCACCTGAACAAAAGATTGCTTTATTCAAACTATTACTCACTTTTCTTCTTTCAAGACATCTGTTACTCCTTATATTTAACAGAAGTCTTTCCAAGTTCTATACTCTAAGCTATTCCATGGATTTTGTGTCTGAGTTATCTACCGCAGGCTTTCTTACCGCATTCCAGTGCCTTAAGTACTTTTGGAAGCAGGAAGCTTTTGTAGCTTTGATTTACATATGCAAATCAAAGTACCCTAATAGCTCTCCACAGTAGTTAAAAAAAAAAAGGGATGTGGAAATATATGCAGTACCAGTTCCTTTTGACTTCCTAGCTGGCAAAGCACACAGCAGGCATAATCTGGAACTTGCTGAAGCCAGAGAGAAACTTTCCAGTGATTTGGGATTAGACCTGGTGAAGATAAGTAATGTATAAACTAGTTTGCATTATGCCTGAACCACAGTGGGCTCTCTGGGAAATTACTGACTTATATTTGGACTTGGAGAAGCATGTCTGATGAGCTGATTTTTGTAGTTCAGGCCTGAAAGGCAGCAACAGATCAGTTAAATTGCCACACAACTTTCCAGCAAAAGCAAATACATCAGACCCACTTATCTTTTTAAAACTGCAATCTGTGTGAGAAAGAACACATTGTACTTATGTAGCATTATGAAATCATGTTTTTAAAAGAATATGGAAATGCACTGGTTTAATTAGATTGCTCTTAAATGATAATGGGCTTGCCCTTTAAAATGAGGGACTTTAAACTTTGAATTGCTGTTGCAAATAGGAATTAAACCTCAGTAAGCCTACACAAGCATTCAGGCAAAGTGCGCTTGGAGGGCAAACTCTCCAAAGGCCTGGAGGGGCCACTCCGTGTTCCCTCATGGCAATTTAGGGATTATCAGAGGTTTCCCTTTCTTGCTCATGCGGCCATCTAGTTAGTACAACTATACAACATTGCCATCTGCTGATTGTCCTTCTTCATTACAGTACAGGCAGAGCCCAGCCCTACCCCCCGAAACCACTCTAGAAAACAGCAATTTATATTTAAAGAGCTTCTGAATATTCATATTTGTTTTAAAAAAGCAAAGAGAGGAATCTCTCAGAGTGTATATTTTTTCAGAGGACCAGATTTCATGTACTCGCTTGTTATCATGCTGTGGGAGCATATCTTGCCGAGCGTACACAGTAATGTCTCAGAAGGCACATGGAGACTAAGCTTTCCTGTCTGCCAGCAAAAAAAATAAAAGGAAGTTGTCATGACTAATTGCTGCTATTCATTGCTTTAATATCTTGATTCCAAGTTAATTTTTCTAAATGAACCAAGAGTTCACCTCCTCCCCCAAATCTCTCTGGGGGCCCGCTAATTGCTTTATAAACAAGTGACAGACTTCTGTCTTGTACTCTTAGGCAGCAGTACACAGGGTTGGTTGGAAAAATTGGCAGGAAAACCAATGATTTAAAATTTCTCATTCTATTTAAAAGCAGCCAGGCATAGCACAAAAGCACAACGGTGGTACCTATAGCCAAACTGGTGAAAAGAGGAATACAGAATAGGCAATTTTCATGTTTATTCACTCTGTTTCATGTTTTTAACTCTACGGGTTTTTTTTTTCCCTGTGACTTTCTGGCAGCTCTGTTTTATTCTCAGTACAATTAATTAATTAATTTGATGTCCTGTCAACAGGTATAACTGTGCTCCAGGGAACAGAAAGTTGGAAAAATGTTTGACCTTTCAGATGCTTAGCCAAACACAAGCTCTATATAAACAACCACTGTTTGCCCACCATTAAGAGTGACACATTATTCCCTGCTCATACTGACTGTACTTTCAGTGTCTATTTAGCTGCATGAAATTACCTCTTCACTTCTCACAGCTGGAACATTTATCGTGACAAGGACAAGTTAAAAGTGCCTTTATTGAGATCATGTGCTAGTTCTAACTGCACAACTGTCAATAGAAAAGGAGTCCTGTTTTTAAATGCTGAATGCGCTAATCCTGCAGAAATTTGCAAACATCTAACTTTTATTATTTAAATGTTCCCCACACAGGCTGCTCAAATTATGGAAAATTCAGCACATAAACAAATCTCTGCAAGTTCTGTACCTTAGATTGTCCAACATTCAATACAAGGCTGTCCCTCACTGTTCGATTTGTATGCCACCCACAGCAACGAGAGCTCAACCAGTAATGATGGAATCTAGTGAATTACAAAAAAAAAAAACCACCAAAACCAAAACATTATTCTATAAACAAGTGCTCATGTTAATATTTGTACTTTCATTAAAAACCAATTACTTGATACCAATAATCCATCACAGACCTCTTTTACAGTCCCGACACAGTGCTGACCTTCCTGTCTATGTCTGCAGTGTGTTCAAATCTATGGTCATTTATATACCTCAATGAATAATCTGCAGTACTGTTTGGTCATTTTAGCATCTAGAAATGGAATTTCAAAGGGAATTAGGACTGTCCTATATTCATTTCCTGCCATTAATCAAGAACTTTACATCTCATAGATTCAATCTGTCCAGAAACAGAAAATGGTTTTTGTGCTAGCCTCTCTACCTTACGTCAGCTGCATGTTTCTGGGAATATAAAAATTACATGCACAATTTAAAGGACAGAGCTGGCAGCAGAAAGCTAGTAGGTGTTTAAGGCATCTAGTAATTTCAGTAGGCATACCAAGGTATAAGCTTGAGTTAACCACACCAAGCAGTAGAGAGCACCCACAACATTGCCCCAGTTCCACTGGTACACACACCCATTGTACCCACACTTCATTTCCACCAGTCTAAACAGCGGCACACAAGATGTACCCCTCACCTTCCACGGTCACTCCAATGTAGGCCTTTTAGCACTTCATGCACAAATATGGCCAGGCTCAAGATACAATGGGAATACAGCCGAAGAGGAAATCGCTGCATCCCAGAACAGAGAACAGATAACAGTATGCAAGGAGCAGAATAAACACTCTGCACTCCCTTAGGAGAGTCCAGAAAATGCACTTCAGAATTTAATAGACCAAGTTCACTGTCACCTCACCCACTCACCTCACTTAAACAAGTCAATAACATGATCCTATGAGATCCTACGTGGCCAGCTCATGCTCCTGCCCAGCCAGGTTCTTATTCGAGTCAAAGACCTTTTCAGCTTTGCACCGCTTGGCAGCAAGCTCATCTGCAGCCTGTCAGTATCCATGCTGCTGCAGCTGGAGCTGTATTATAGGGTCTTGCCAGCTTTTCATCTAGGGAATGAGGGAAGCTGCATGTGCAGAATAATAGTGCCCCTTTCCCCAAGGGTTTAGACAAAAATAAACTACATTTTTTTTCCCTGTTGACATGCTGTTTTATCTGTCTCCCACAAATTGGTGCACCTCTTGGTGATTGTCTGCAAGGAGAGCTACTGAAAGCAGAGCAGCCAGCAAAGATACCAATGTGCAGGGTTACATCTCCGAGGCTCTGTGATTGCAGACTAGGCAGAGAGTGGAAGGAAGGAGGGAGGGAAGGTACCTGCAAAAGGAGTGAGAATGGGGAGAGGAACAGCTGGTCTGTCTCTGCTGTAGGAGAACTCCTAATGGTACACCCTGTCTTGTCTGACTGGTGCAGTGAGCAGGTTGACAAAATCCTAGTGACTTAGAGGCTGCCCTGGAGTTGAAAGGAGCTTTTGAGCCTGCAGTAATTCATTAGCCAAACTGGCAACATAATGGGTTTGTGCCATACTGACAGATTCAGGGCTAGGCCCCTGTGATGGGTAATTACGATGTTTCTATGATTAAAGACTGCCTGCTGTGATCCCAGGACATCAAAATTTCCTCCTTGCCAAGCAGCTTGCCATGGGCAGTGAGCCTTAACTCTGCCTCACTCTGGTCTGTGGTGCAGTACCAGTGGGCAGTCAATAGATCCAGTGAGAGCAGACAGCTGTGGTGAAAAGCGAAGCAAGCTGGAGGAAGAGAGTATGATCCCAAGTAGAGTGGTGCACATCTTCATGTAGATAATTGCTTGACCATGCTTCTGAAACTCCCTCTCCCAGGGGCTAAGAGCCACTAGCTTCTCAAAAATCCTGTCCTTTCATGTGAGGCACTGAAAATGATAGTGTATCCTTCTGCTGCGGATCAGAATAGCTACTAGTCCTGGAAGAGCGTTGCAGAAATGCTACCTGGAGAGAAGGAAATAATACCTTCTTTTTTAGAAAAGACTAAGAGAACATTATATTCCATTTTTAAAATAATCAGATCTCCATTTTTTTTTTTTTTTTCCTCTGGGAAAACTGTGAAGTTCTCATTTCACGTTAACTTGGATTGAATACTTTTCAAATTGCTAAGCACTGCACCTCACAAAAAAACATCAAACCAAACAAACAAAAAAGACAGAAAAAAAACATTAGCAGAGCATTGTGCCAGAACATGTTAGTGTGCTTGGCCCAAATTTCTTGGCTTGGGCTTCTAAACACAGCTGTAACACAAAAAGAAGAAGAACAACATTTATATCTTTCTGACTTGACTGGTTCTGATTCCTCAATGTGAAATTGAGGCAGGTTGAGAGAGGAAGTTTGAGGTTAACTGAGTAAGTATTTTTTAAATTCGTACCTGGTAGGGAGGGGAAGGGGAGAAAACTTCACCCATTGTTTCAATGTCTCTTAGATCTTTTTTTTTTTTTTTTGTGCAAAATTATTCCTCAGATATGCCTTGTCCTAGAGCCTTCTGATTGTTTTATGTATTAGTCCTGTGGGAGACCTAGAGCCAATGACTGATTTTATGGGCCTTTTTAGTGGTTGGCTGCTAAACTCTGGAATTCAAAACCTGTACCATGCTGCAGAAACAAACATAATCAGGACAGCTGCATTCAGGCATACATTCATTGACAGGAAGACAGTTACACTAGGAAGGAATTTGTCCCAGTGTAATTGCTGAGGGGAGAAAGAAAAAGAAAAAGAAAAAAGAAAGAAGAAGGAGAAGGAGAGAAAAAAAGAAAAGAAAAGAAAGGAAAAGAAAAGAAAGGAAAAGCAAAGCAAAAAAAAAGAAAAAGAAAAGAAAAAAGAAAAAAAGAAAAGAAAAAAGAAAAGGAAAAGAAAAGGAAAAGAAAAGAAAAAAGAAAAGGAAAGGAAAGGAAAGGAAAGAAAAGAAAAGAAAAGAAAAGAAAAGAAAAGAAAAGAAAAGAAAAGAA
>JAOEHY010010375.1:0-16187 GCA_025447955.1 Psilopsiagon aurifrons
TCCAGGAGCAGAGGGAAGGAAAAAGGGGAAGTGAGTGAACAAACTGCGTGGCTGATTTATGGCTTAAACCACGACAATGTTCTTGTCATTCTTGTGTATAGCTGGGTTCCCATATTGATGAATTTCTATGTCACCATGACTCTAAAAGTTACTTCTTATGTGCAAGTACACTTATGAACTCTATTATTGCCTTATTCTGTGTAATTATCTGTACCTGATGTGCACAACTCTTGCTTCTGTAGTTAGGCAGTTTTCTAATTTGAGTCTGGTATTTTTGAGTTGTTTCCTCTCAGAGATAGCAAGTCTATTGAGAAACACAAGGAAGAAATGATCTATAATTCAAAGAGCAAGATGTTGAAGTTGCCAAATAATTTTAAGACTTATTTTGATACCTGTCCATGTCGAGTTGTGCAGGTGACCTATCTTTTCTGCTTCAATTGCCACTGTTTCAAAGCAGGAAAGAGAAAATTATTGAATAACCTGCTTCTGTAGTTCATCTGAGGTACTGATCTAAAAGCAAATTTTTTGTGCTTTTTTAAACATTGATAGTCCAAAGCATTTGTTCTATGTTTCCTGTGTATCTTGATTCACTTGCGACAAGAAAAATAAAGGCTATATGGCGTCTAAGTTTGCTTTTCAAAATGGGGCAAAAATAGGAGGCACATTCACCCATGACTGTTTTTTTTCCCGCAGAACTACTACAGATCAGGTCTTTTGAACTAGAGCAAAATCATAATATGTTAGCATTTTTATGTGCTTTATGTATTTTTTATTTTATATTATTTATAACTAATTTTTATATTATTTATATATTATATTATATTTTTTTATGTTATATTATTTTTATGTATTTTACGTGACAAGGATGTGACAAATACCTGATCCATATTTGATTACTGTTCAGATTCGACATAGTTGCCTAATGCTTCTCTGAGATCAAATTTG
Organism: Psilopsiagon aurifrons; assembly: GCA_025447955.1. Lineage (NCBI taxonomy): Eukaryota > Metazoa > Chordata > Aves > Psittaciformes > Psittacidae > Psilopsiagon > Psilopsiagon aurifrons. Next base: position 946 of record JAOEHY010010375.1, read on the forward strand.
TATAAAAACAGAAGGCTGCTTTCCTTTTGTCTTATGGGCAATGGCTGTTTAACCAGTTTTAGCCAGCCATTTAGGCTTTGTGACTTTTGGATGTATATATGCCAGCTGTCCTCCAGGGTCCTCTAAACCATCCCCTACTTTCTAGTTTTCTAGACTGAACTCTGAACGTTTTCAGTTTTCAGTGAAAGATACACTTGTACAGCCATATCCAGCACTTGACACTTGATTTTCATTTATAAAAATGAGCTCTTAATTTAATATAGGACAACTGGTTTTAAAAAAGTAATGTGGTAGAATGATGGAATAATTTAGGTGGGACTCTGGAGTCATCTAATTTCAAACATGGACTTTAGTTAGCCCAGTCTTGTCCAGCTGAGTTTTGAATATCTCCAAGACTGCAGATCCCTGAGCTACTACAGTGCAGCCATTCCAGCCTCATTGTGAAGAATTTCTGCCTCAGGACTGGCTGGAATTTCCCTTGCTGCAGCATGCAGCTGTTTCCTCTTTTCTTTTTATTCTTTACCTCTGAAAAGAGCCTGTTCCCATTGTCTTTACAATCCCTCATTAGAGGATGGAGACAGTGATTAGATTCCTCCTTAAGCTTTCTTTTCTAGACGCTGAGCAAACAGGCTCCTTCTCACTGTGTTTTGTGCATCCCAGACCTGTAACCGCTCCAGTGATTCACTCCCTCTCCAGTTTGTCGTTGTCTTTTTTGGATTGTGATAGGGGTGAGGTGCATGAAATAGGATGGGGTAGCCTAGCTGAGGCTGCACAGGTAGAAGGGAAAAACTCCCTTCAGACAGGGGGCAGGGTGCCTGCTAATGCAACACAGGATGCAACCAGATGTCAGCTGTGATGGCTGAAAACCTGCTCTGCAGATTTGTGTTTAGCCTGTTATTCACCTAGACCCTTAGGTCCATTTCCGCAGACATAATACAGTGACTAAAACCTAACCTATGTAAGTATTGATTTAATTCAGGAAATGCATTCTCCTCCTTGAATTTTCATTTTGGTGTAACCAGCCTAATGAGATACAACAATAAGTCTCTGTATTAAAATAGTTATCAGAGAATACTTTGCTTGTTCATTTCCTTCATTGCTTTCTAGCACTATTTGGATAACAAACTCCAAACAAACCATTCTATGTTACTTCATATGGTATGGTGGGTTGACCACTGCAAGACATCAGCTGCCTGCCAAATCTTCTCTGTGACTCCCTCCTTCAGCTGGTCAGGGGAAACAAGGCTGTCTTTGACAAAGCTCTTGGGTTGAGATAAGGACAGGGAGATCAATCACCAGTTATCATAATGGGCAAAATAGACTTGACTTGGGGAAATTTATTTAATTTACCAATCAAATCAGAGTGGGGTAATAAGAAATAAAAAACTAAATCTTAAACCACCTTCCTAACATCCCTCCCTTCTTCCTGGACTGAAGTTTACTCATGGGATTCTCTATCTCCTCTCCTCCAGCGGTGTAAGGGGATGTGAAATGAGGTTGCTATCAATTCATAACATGTTGTCTGTGCCACTTCTTTCTCCTCAGGGGGAAGACTCCTTGAGCTCTTCCCCTGCTCCAGCATGGAGTCTTTCCCACCGCAGACAGTCCCCTATGAACTTCTCCAGTGTGGGTCTTTCCCATGGGCTGCAGTTCTTCACAAGCTGCTAGAGTGTGGGTCTCTTCCATGGGTCCAGTCCTTCAGGAACAGACTGCTCAGCATGGGTCCCTGTGGAGTAGCAAGTCCTGTAGCAAACCCACTCCAGTGCAGGCTTTCCACAGGGTCACATTCTCCTTTGGGCATCCCCTTGTTCCAGTGTGGTATCCTCCGTGGGTGGCAGGTGGAGATCTCTGCCATGGACCTCCATGTGATGCAGGGGCATAGCCTGCCTCACCATCTGCGGCACCATGGGCTGCAGGAGAATCTCTGCTCTGGTCCCTGCAGCACCTCCTCCCTCCTTCTGCACTGGCTTTTGTATCTCCAGCGTTGCTGCTTTCACATATTTTCCTTCCTCTCTTCTGCTGCAACTGTTCCACAGTAGGCTTTTTTTTTCTGAGTACATTATCTCAGAGATGCTACCACTGCTGATGATGATCTTGGCCTTGGCCAGTGGTAGGTTTTGTCTTGGAGCCCTCTGGCATTGGTGTTGTTGGACACAGAAGCTTCTTACAGAAACCACCTCTGTACCCCTCCCCAGCTTCCAAATCTTGCCACTCAAACCCAGTATAGCCACCAAGCACTAACGTTTCTTTTTTTGATTGAAAATGTGTTTTTTTCCCTTGCAAAGTTAGTTGTTATTCATGATTTGTTTATAGTGAAGCACTTAATAGATATGCATTTGTATAATTAATATTGATTTATATAATTAATAGATCTTAATTGTATGTGTATATTAAAAGACATCCATTTATAATTTTTTTTTAATTTATGATTTCTTTTTTTTAGCTATCCTTACTGATATATTTCATGTTTTCCACCCAGGCTCATTTAATTTCATTAGACACCTGGAATTACTCCTTTTCCTCCTCTCTATTTAGGTCAAATTGATGAATGCTCAGTTTCTTCTGAGACTCCCACAGCTGAAGCAGTCCCTCACCAGAAAAGCTTAGTATGTCATTCTTGTTTTTATTATTTATCTCTTCTCACAAGATAGTTTTGCAAGTGTGCTGACTGAATGCCAATGAGGAAATGGGCTTTCAGTCACAGAAAACACTATATATAGCTTGTAATTTTTTTTTCTCAGGAGAGACAATTCAAACATCTTTCACTAAAGGAGAAACAGATTAACATGAGTGCTTGGGATTCTCAGAACCAGCATCAGTCTGATATCGCGACTGTGAAACAGAGAAATTAAATTGAAATAGCAAGTTCAGGTGCTGTCATGTTGAAAATGTAGCAAAATAAAATATTTAGGAAATGAGAACTATGGAATCCTATAAAAGGATTTTGTTTTCCAACCTTTCGTATCCTGTCACAAACAAAAAAGTAACATGTTAAAGATGAAAGTGTATGTGCTTTGACTGAATAGCAAAATGCCTGGAAGGCAGTGTGGGTTAAAACGCAGGGTGTTGAAGTATCTTTTAACGTTGTGCCAAGAAACCACTGCTTTCTTACCAAGGTTTATTGGCTGCAACAGCTGATTCCTCATGAGGAGTGCAATCTAAGCTAACAGCAGAAAAGGAGGGAGTTGGCGGATTATTTTAGCTCAGAACTGAGTAGAGTCTTGTGACTGTAATTGTGGAGGTGCAGGGATAACTTGCCCCAGCAGAAAGCCGGCAGCACAGAAAGCTGATTCTTTTCAGAAAGCTTTTCCCAAGGGGAGCCATGATTGTGGCCCTGTATTTCCTCCTTAAATGTAAAGAATGCTTGCCTGATTTATTCCAGGAGGAAAGGAAAGAAGTTTAATTCCAACTTGTAGTACAGCTTGCCCTACAAGATACCCTTCAAAGTTCCTGTGTTTTCCCTAAGCTCCAGCACGGTTCTGTGGCACCTGTCTGTCTAGCATTTGTACAAATGCTGTTTTGCAGCACCTGTGTATCACAGATTTATGCAAAGTGATTTCAGGAATGGCTACTTGAGTCCTGCAGGTTTTATTCCCTGGAGACTTTTGATAGTGTGTTGTTTTATTAGTTTTCTTCCAGGGTGGGATTCCTTGGCTACTGGTCTCAGGACTTCAGTCTTGGCACTTAAAAAATGCATTTTTTTAGTTACATATCTCCAGATTTTCCATCTCCCTTCTTCACTGTGAGGGGGATTTTTTTCCCCATCTGCTTTCAACTGTGAGCCATTCTACCCAGCGGGTGGGCCTTTACTTTCAGAGGACACTTGTTTGCCTTCTGCACAGCAGCAGACATGACTCTGGCAGATACAAGATAGTTCTGGTAGGCGTGGTTTTGGTGTTCTGTTTTTATTTTTAATTGGCAGTGATGAGCAATGAAAACTTGCTTGTCCACCTGCTCACTATTGAAAAACAGGATGATTATTTTCACTATAATTCTGGAAATGGAAAAGCACAAGGCATATTGGATGCACATATCCCGATGAAGAAAGTGAATTTTCAAGAGAAGTAGGTGTGAGAAAGGGGGATAGCCCTCAGCTCCAACTGGGAAACACAATTTTCTCTACTGGTGTGTCTGAAAAGTTCAGAAATATGTTCAAATATGTTTGGTTTAAATGAAGGTTTTGAAAATAATAGAATTTCTTCTTCCCCAAGATATGGGTAGTCATTGCAGGCAGTATGGGTACAGTATGCAGTCTCACTGAAGAAGCTTAGTTTATGTCATCTAGTCTGAAATTTCTCCTTGCGTGATTCTTGTCAATACTTACTGAGCAAGTCAATGCATTTTAGTAACCACCACCCAACATAGATCCTGGAAATGCTTACTTAATAGGTCCACAGGATTCGTGTGAAGAAGCATGGAAGAGTGTTTACCAAGCAAATAAAAACAGTGTTGGAAGAGGATTCCAATGGTTTTGCCTTGCCTTTAATGAGAAAGAATTTTTCAGTGTTTGCCATGTGAAAACCATTAGCATCTTTAAGTAGCCAGATAGTGATCAGCTAGTGATGGAACTGATTGCAAAATCAACAAAAGCAATTAAAACTCTTGTATTTAAGTACATTAAGGCAAAAAAAGTAGTTAGAATTAGATTAAAAAGAACCTTTATTAAAAAAGTTGTTTTCTTTGTATGTGCTATTCTCTGTTACTGATTTGCTATGTAAGAGATAACAAGAAATTTCAATGTCCTTTTTCTTTTTGTTCAGTCACCTTTTCCTCTCAAGTAAGGTTTTGATTTAAGAAAAAAATCAAAGGAAAGGATCACTCCGTTATAAAGTCTTTATAGTCTTGGTGCTATAATTTAAAGATACTATTATTTCAGTTTTGTAACCCTCTCTAGCCCTACTGTTGGAGTGGAGGGACACGTTGAGCTGTCTAGATAGGTTGGTAAGTTTTACAGTCAGAGAGTAGATAACATCTTCCCCTACTGTCAGTAATAAAGCTGTTTTGTAGGTCAAAAAAAATCATGAAAAGAGCATTATAAGAGAGAGTGGACCATAGATGAATCTTCAGACCAGGTTGTGACCATAGATGGAACTGTGGACCAGAGAGGTTTAGAAGTCCGAGTGTATTTAATGACAGCCAGCTGAATTAGAAATATCAATGCACCATTTAAAGTGATGGTGGTGCCCATAAAACTTACCAGCCTTGTGACACCTAACTTTCGGATATTCTTTGAAAGATTTTTAGAGCGTAGAAGGAATGCAGAAAAGAATATTAAAGTGCAAGTATGAAGTGAAGAATGGCCCACCTCCCAACTTTATACCTGCCATTTTCTACTCTATGTCCCCTGGTTAAAGGAGAATTAATTTTTATAATATTATTGAATTTTTATCCTAAGTGATTCAGTTAAGATTTCCTGATTTTCACTGAAAGCGTTTCATTTTTTGTTCTCACACAATCATTTGTACTGCTTTAACAGAGCTTTTGCAGATCCTGTTTCCATGTTTTTATATCCAACTGTAAGTGAGGTAGAATTAAGCCTGTGATCAAAAGCACTGTGAGAAAAGCATTAGTAAAGTTATCTGGGTTTGTTAGTACTTTAAGGCCATAGGAGGCAGTTAAAGACAGTACTTTTTGCTAATGGCTGATGTACGTAAAAGAAAATGAACATGATTTCAGGCAAAAATGTCCCTTCTTTTTCTGATAAGGGTTATCAGATTTCAAGCAAAATTTAGTTAAAAATTGATTCCTCTAGAGTTATTCCTATTAGGTAGAATAGTTAAATAGTGAAAGAGAAACTGGGCAGGTAAAGCATACAGTGCAGAGAAACAAAGCTATCTCTGCTGGTTAATGAGGAAGGAAAGGAATAAAATAGGGAGAGAGTGCAGTGTACCATGTAATGCCCATCTCTGCTGAGCTCAGGATCTTTGATATGTACTAGATTAATGAATTTCCAGGCTCATCTTGTATATGTGTTTTGTGCCTGCGCTGAGAATGAATAGTGAAAAGTGCTGGTACAGGGCAAATGGTGAGAATGCCATCTGAACTGGGAAAGGACAGGGAACTGCTGCTGGTGGTGACACTGCAGGCTTACAGTGACTTAATGGCTTTGGCAACTGCAGCCTGAGATAGGAGAGTTGCAGTCTGGGTGTGTGACTTTCAGCATGAGAAAAAAGAAAATTTGTTTAGGCGATAGAAATCTTTATTTTAATCAGCTAACATTACCCTAAAGGAATCCCATTCTCATCAGCTTTGGTGCCAGCTCTTATTTATTATTAATAAATAAATACCTAAATAAATAAATATATGTAACACAGTTATAAATAAATATATTTCATTGATGTTTCTATTCCCTGTTGGGCATGCTGAATTCCATACCCTGGAATTATAACAGGACAGCTCTTCCAGAACAGTTTTGTGCATGAAGAGGTGGAGTTATGTGGAGTTTGCAGCTATCCCAATAAATAAAATGATAGGCTGTACCTCTGCATATAGCTTACATCTATGGTGACTTGTAAGATTGTGTCCTTTGTGTTATATGAACTGCACCATGTAAAAATTATTGAACTTCCACAAAATTTGAATACTGTTCTCTCTCATGACATAGCAATGTGTAATACTTCTATTTTTGTCTTACACATTTTTTAAAGACTGACACATGCAAGAAGAAAACATCTTGTGTCTGAGAGTTCGCATGGTTCTAGTGCTTATATTTCACCTGGAAATCATTTGACACATCAGAATAATATAATTGAAAGTAGTTACAATCTAATAGAAGATTATAGCTCCAGATGAAGACTACCATTGAAAACCAGATGAATTCAGAAGAAACAAAACACTTGTATCCATGCAAAAGTCATTAATAAAAAATGAAGGCGGAAAAAGCCTTCTTAAGCAAGAATCAAAATGTTGGGTAAAATGTTCATTTAAAAAGGCTTCATCTTAAACCAGGAATGTTTTGGAGGGTTCTTTTGTTTTGCTTTTGTGGTTTTCTTTTTTGTCTTTTTTGGGGGGGAGTGTTGTTTGTTTTGGTTTTTTTCGTTTGAAAAGGAATCACAGATTCAGAATCAAATCGGGAAAGTTTTTATACTAGGTCTCCAAGTGTATCTGAAATGTGACAGTTCAGAATAGGTTTCAATATTTATTCTGAAGAACTTATTATGTGAGGATATGCATATAGCTAATATCATATGTCATTAACCTTTAGTGAGTCTTCTTACAGATTATGTTGAGCAATGATGTAAGACTTTGTGGGAATGGGTTTTCTGACTTCTTGTAGATTTACATCTTCATAGCACCTTGCTGATTTAGTCTGTAATGTTCAACCTTCATTTCAGATATAGCATAGTATGTCTAAAGGGTAAATGGATTGAAGTAGCAAATGTAATAGAATGGAAAAGAGTAAATATTAGAGAAAATTTGCTGGGTTTTTGTTGTTGTGGTTTTTTTGGTTTTTTTGGTTTTTTTTTTTTTGGTGAATGCATCTCTGAGTGTTCTGTAGGAATCAAAAATAAAAGGAATTATTGCTTGAAATAGTATTTTTCTTCCAGGTAAAATCACTCTTTTCCTGGATTTTTTTTTTTTTTATTTGAAGGAATTGAATAGGAATGTGGTGTTAATGTTTAGTGAAGGTGAGCAGGCTGGTTGGGTGAGACAGTCGGTACAAACAGGAGTATATGGTGAGACTATCTCGTCTGTGCTTTTGCTGCTTTATGCTACTCAGGTAGCCATTAATCCTCACTCTTCCAGACTTTCCAGTTACTTGTACTCAATCAGTCCAACATAATTAAAAGGGTGGGGAGATATCATGCTTGGGCTGTAAATAATTCCTCTTTGTCCTTATCACTCTTAAGTCAGGGATTTAAATTCCCTAAGAAAGCAAAGCTGTTTAAAAAACAGTGTTCAAAGTAGGTAATCTTAGGCCAGATAAATTTTTGAGTTCATTCTCTGCCCAGAAATTTGACATGTTCTATGTGCTGGTTTTTGCTGGCAGAGTTACACTGTTGATGAGTTTGAACAGGTGTAATTCCTATTGCCATACCTGGTATTCATAAACTACAGTGTAACCTCAGTTGTTTTTGCAAATCTGTGTTTTTAGAGTCTGCTGAACTCATGAGCTAGGTGTACTATAGGAATGAAACACATGGTTTTGCCAGTGTGGGCATTCAGACTTTATACTCTTATGTTGGCATTCAGACTCCTGTTATCTTCCTTCCATGCACATACCCTACAGTAAAATGGCATTGTCAACTGAAAATCCTTAATAGAAAACTACTCACTGGGGAAAACTAAAACCAACCAACCAAAAAAAAAACAAACAAAAAAAAACCAAACAAAACAAACAAGCAAGTAAGTATTAGAGAAATTCAGAGTTTAGGTTAAATAGGGTGCATGCATACTCTAGAATAATCCAAAAATTTAAAATGGTCAATATCTGGGAACACATCATAATAAGAACTCCCTGTTAGGTGATCATTGGCTTCTTGAAAGTACTTGTAGAAGCTACAGCAGATGCAGTGGACATTTTTATGCACTGTATGTTTAATAACAGATAGTAGACCTGATATTAACACACAGGTAACAGTAGGGATCAGATGCTTAATTCAGTACACAAAGAATAACTTCTAAGAAGCATCTTGAAAACTGAAAAGGTGTAGTTAGAGCATATGCCTTAGCATAAAAGATTCATCAGGATGACCTACTTAGAGTGATCATTATGTACCTAAGATCAGGCTACAGTTTTCAGCCATAAATATTACATTCTGGTTTGCTTTTTTTTTTTCTAGGGCTGCATTTCTCTTCCAGTAAATGATTCAGTTTACACTGAATAGCTGAGTGGTGCCATCAAATTTGATTTCTTTGAGAGGCAGAGTGTAATCTAGAGGAAGGAACTAAAAATAAAGACATTTTCCACTATAGGTGAATTACTATAGTCATTATCAAAGAAGCCAGGGAAATATCTTTTAACTTCTTAATTTGTATAACCTGCATGTCTGTGTGATTTTAGGGTTTGGTTTTTTTAATCAAAGTACATCATGTCCTTAATCTTATCTAATTTATCAGTCTGTGATTCTTCCTATCCCTCAAAACAGTATCAGTCTTAAAATTGATGTCTGGAATGTATTTCTGGGACAGTGTTTACAACTAAATGAATAAAGGACAACTTCTTAAAGCATTACCCTGGTCTTCTCCCATGGAGTTCAGGGTGGGCAGTTCACACTACTTTAGCAAAGGGAATAGGATTTTCTGCAGAAGTTTCCAGCCATTTGTTCTTACTCCTGCATTACACCTCACTGCTTCCCTAGTTGTAGCACTGCAGTTTTTTCTGAGGTTATGCTCATTAACATGGCCATGTTTAAAAATAACCTTTCCTCAAGCTGGAAGCAGGCACTGTTTTCTTGGAAGCACTGCTAAAGAGATTTTAACCTGCTTTGTCCAAGAGGTGAAGCTTCTGCAGTCCTGTTGCAATGCCCAGATTCACCCTCCTCTTAACTTTCGACACATGAGTAATGGTGCAGTCTTGTAATTGATTTTAGCTGTTATAACTATGGATGGTTGCCAAAGAAGGATCGTTCATTTCTCCCTTCCATCTGCTTGCATGCTGCTGCCATTTCCTTCTACTACCCCTAGCGACCATGCAGATGCGTGATGAGCAAATAGCCTTGCTAATATGCCTGAAAACTTTGTGGAAAAGAAGAGGATGGTTAGTTTTCAGTCAAACAAGCAAGCTGCTCTTGACTCATTGTGCCTGTATTTGTGATCCTGGGGCTGTATAAAAGGAGAAATGGAAAAGTACAGCAGGGGAACTGGGATAAAATGTCTTGGTGCTTTCATGCAGTTAGATTGGCTTGAGCTCGTGCCAGACTAGCACAGGGTGAATTAGCTGTTTATATACAGTTGCTCCAGGCTGCTTTTACTGTTACTACAGGCAGGGGAAAGAGGGATGTGTCTGGGCATGATTTAGGAGTTGGAAAACTCTGGCGTGAGGAAGTCACACTGCTTCCATCCACCCAGCTCCCTGTGCTGACTCTTTTAGCATAGAAATACATGTTGCTAGGACTCAGCATGAATGCACTGTGGACAAATTGGCCAGGCTCAGTCATTTTGAGAGACTTGTATGGATTTTAGGAATAGTAACTCTAAACAAGATTCATGTAAGTAGGAGGCTGAACGGAGGACAGCTATATCATGGTAACTCATTGAGAGAAAAGCAGTGGTTTATTACATAGCAGGCAGCTCAAAACATAGCAAGCAGGTCAAATGGGGAAGGACGTTGCAGATAGAGTTGATATGATGTATGGTGCATGGAATCCCTTGTTTGATTAATAAAACCTGGTATCGAAGACTAGAGTGTAATAAATTTCCTTTTGAGAAACAGAAAGGATGTTAGCTTTTTCTTGAGAGTATTTGCCTTGTAACCTGAGATATCTGTATCTCTGAGAAAAATCCAGGTTTGTACATTTGAAGGCCTGAACTGTAGTGTTGTGTGCTTAAATGAAGATTGGTGTGGTACTGCATCAGTATGAAGAAGCAACTAAGGAGCAAAGTATTGACTTTTTTCTCTCATATTTTGCAGGTTGAGCATTACAGTTTCCCATGTACTTGGGCCTTCTCCACTGATGTCCAACACACAGTAGGTGTTCTAAACGTTATACAGCAGGTCCCACAGCAGAATAGCAGCAGTGTGACAGTAGTCCTTCTTTGATACAAGATGGAGGAAACATACAAAGATAGAACTTCATTAATGAAAGGGGCAAAAGATATTGCCAAAGAAGTGAAGAGGCAAGCAGTGAAAAAAGTGAATAAAGCTGTTGAAAAGGCTCAGGATGGCTACACACAGAGGTCCTACAACCGATTCCAGGATGAGGAAGATGATGATGATTACTATGTGCAAGGAGGAAATTATGGTGTTGAAGCTAACGATGATGAAGGATCAAGTGAAGCAACTGAAGGGCATGATGAAGATGATGAAATTTATGAAGGAGAATATCAGGGAGTCCCCAGCATGGGGGGTAAAGATGGCATGGTGGCCTTAGGTCAGCCTATGCATGATGAATATAAGGATCGTCATGAACTGGAAACAGAGAGAAAAGCTGATGAAGAAGAGCTAGCACAGCAGTATGAACTGATAATACAAGAATGCGGCCACGGTCGTTTCCAGTGGGCCCTCTTCTTTGTGTTGGGAATGGCCCTGATGGCTGATGGGGTTGAAGTTTTTGTAGTTGGATTTGTGTTGCCCAGTGCTGAAACAGATATGTGTATACCAAACTCTGGATCAGGATGGCTTGGTGAGTAAAGTCCTTGATCTGTCTTTGTGCTATTACAAGTGTTGCTTACAGTATGCCTAGATATGTAATTGCCAACACCAATGCTTATATAAAAATATATTTGTATTGAATATATATGATCTACAAAGTGTATGAACAGCTGTATGGATTTAATGAAGATTATAATCTTATTTTTTAGACTTTTTTTTTTACATAAATTGCAAAAAATGGAAGTCTGCACAGTAAAACTAAAATTGCTGAGAGATATATTTTGTTCTCATATACAAGAGTAAACATGCAGAGGAACTAAGTAAAAACCAAAATAAACCAAAAAAAAACCAATCAAACAAAAAAACCCAACCAACGAACAATAAAAAAACCCAAAACAAAACAAGAATCAAACCACTGTCAGAGTATTGAAGTTCTGCTGGATTTATACAGGCATAATAAAGAGAACATGATACAACTGTCCAGAAACATATTGCATGTGAGCCATCCCAAGGACAAAGTGGAATGCAATCTGGGAAATGCAAGAAATTCAGGGAAAATTCTGCCTAGCCTTTTCCTTCTTTTTGTCTTTTACTCCTTTTATCGCAATGACTGCTCTCTGGCCATCCAAAAAGTATAATGCTTATTTTGATTAGGGGGATACAGAATCAGTAGGCCAAATGGCTGAAGAGGAGCATATGGTATCCTTTTTTCTTCTTTTCAGTTGATGGAGATGGGCTGTGTCTCATCCTGTTGCCTATTCTCTTCCGCAGTGCGGCAAAGAGGCAGGCTGAGGCAGCCTTCTGTGACTTGGTGAGAGCAGCAGCGCTGTGAGCAGGTCTGTGCTTGCTCTCCCTGGGCATGCTCAGGTGCAGCAGATAAAGCAAGGATCTCATGGGGCCGGGCTATGGAGAAAGGGTGTAGAAATGGTTCCCTGAGGATGTGGGGAGGTAGCAGCATGGGGGCTTTGGATGTGGCAGAAAATGGAGTTGATGTGTGTAGATAAGCAGCTTAGGCTTGAAGAATGCAAGATATTACAGCAAAGGAGGGTTCTCATAAAATATTTAGGAACCTTTGTCTTCTAGCTGATGTACTGTTTGTTTATTGCATCCTTACAGCACATGGTTCTGTTGCAAAAGTCTCATTTTAACATAACTGATTTAAACTTAAGTCAGTCTCCAGATTTTATTTCTTTGCACACTATCAATTAGAAGGACCCTCAGATACCAAATGCATCAATATTATATTCAGAATTTTAAAAAACTTAAGGCTATTTGTGCTATTTAAGTAACACAGAAGCTTTCTGGGCAGATCGTAAAGGCCATGACAGGTTGTGTTCTGACATATTGATATGAGCTTTTTGGCTCTATAGGTTTCAGTAATGGGGACTGTAGTTACCTTCATTTATATCTCTAAGCCTCCCTCCATGTGAGAGGATCATGATTGGAAATGAGAGCCAAGTTATCAGATGGCTGAGTCCTTTGAGTCGTTCCTTGCCATTTCATCTTTTGTTGTTAGAAATTAACTACTCTATTTGTACAGTGCAGTGGTTAAACTTCTAATAAAGAAAATAAATTATCTAAGCTTTTATTGTTAAAGAGGCTACATACAAATAACCTGTTCGGTACTGTTTGTTTACAGAAATTTACAAATATTGTATTTGTCATGCTTGGACCTCTGAGTTTTCCGATCTACTTCTTAAAGAAAGAAAGTGCATAAACATGTCTATATATATAGCTGTTATGGAGCTCTGCTCAAAAGAGTAGAGAGAAAGAAGAGAAACCAAAACAACTGCAAAAGGTAGCACTAGAAAAATGTTACTGTGTCAGTGTAGATAGTAATACAATATATTTTATAAAATCAGCATAAGCCCAACTTGCTTTCAGTGTGATTTTGCTACCCAGTACTTGCAGTTGAAGGTATCTTTAAACTCTAATAATCACTTTTTCTAAGTCCTCTTTATTGCTGGAAAAAGATTGACGGATCTCAACTCCTTTTTTCCTTTCTTTTTCTTTTTTTTTACTGATAACACACTTCGTTTTACCACACACACTCCCAACAAGCTGAATGGTCAAAATTGTCATTGTTTTCCAGAACAATAGCAATGTAAGTGCAGCCACCACATCTCTCTGCAATTAGTTTGTATGGAGTTATGGAAAAGAGCAAGGTTATGCAACATTAAGATGGAACTTCATGACGCTTACACATTCAGTTGCTAACTTATCCACATATGAAGTTCCATCCATTTACATTAAAAGTTGAACTGTGAAATGGATCTTTTCAGAATTCAGATGTTCTGAACATGTTAATATTCCTGTCTTCTCCTGTCAAGTTACGAATGTGGAGAACACGGCTATAATGATTTTCCTTGGTTACATCACTATATAGAACTGAAATTTGGGGGAAAATACATTATATTTTCGAAAAATTGTGTTTCATCCAAACAGTTGTGGTAAGTGCTATAGAGATACCTAGAACTGGTTGTCAGAAGTGTTGACACTAAGCCACCATGAGGATTCAGAGCCACCTGTTAAGGTCTGTCCCATGTCAAGAAGAGCATTAAGGATTTCCCTGTTATTAGACTTCTTATGATGCTGTCCTGAGGTATATTGGAATGACTCCATCAATGTCTAAATAAAATTCAGTAAGCTGTTAAATCCCACATAGGTGTGTGTGTATACGCAAATGATGCTTCCTGAAAAAATTAAGGAAACTACTCTGGAAGGCCTAGGTATGCAAGCAATGTATTCTTATTCCTAAAATGCAGAAATTGTAAATGCTATCCCTGTATCTTCCTTTTGTAATAATGTAACACTAGACTCTGCGCTGTATTAACAAACAAGTAATTCTATGCTAAAAAAGATTAACGTACAAAAGCAGGAAAGAACAGAGAGAAGCAGTTTTTTTCCAAATGCGTATTGAAGGCATTGCAACTTGTGGTAGTTTTGTCAGTAATTTCACAAAAATAATCTTACCCTTTGCTAATAGAAATATATCATAGGCTGTAATTTGTCAATATATTGATGTACTATGGCTTGTAAAAAATGTAGGTATAGAACCTTTGCAGGCAGCATAACCTTCATTCCAGTGATACAAAATATCCACAATGACAGTGACTGCTTAGTGAAAAGGCTTTTGTGCTATCATAACTAGGCTCTCACAGCCGTGCATTTCAATTATTTTTGCCATTGTGATTTCGCATCATAATTACATTCTAACTGGGGTCTTCCAGACAGGCATAATTTTTTTTTTTATAGTTATAATTCCATAATCCTGAGGGCTTTAATGTTAAAATACTGAAGTCATGGGACCAGCGCTAGGAGTCATAGGCTGGAACTGGTATACATACACAGTATTTATTTCCTAGGCAGCTTTCTAGACTATTAGGAGACACACTAAGAACATGTTAATTTGATATTGAAAAACACTCATTGACTCAGTTGTAAAAGAATGATTTCTCTTATACCAAGCTATGATAGTTTACTAGGGAACTTAAGCTAATTAAAAACAAGTGATAATATTCATAGAGCCTACCTGCTGCTTTTTTAAATTTTATTAAACAAGACAATTTCCTTTTAAAAGATATAGTTGATGAGCCATACAGGCTGTTTTTGCCATATAAAAACCTCAAGTATCATGATAAATCACTGGTCTGATAATACAGTTATTGTGAATATGAATAGCAACAATCAGCTTACTTAGCAAATCAAAGGATTTTCTGAAACCCCTATTTAGGGTCTGTCCTGGGTTCGGCAGTAGCAGTCGTTTTTCTCCTTCTTGGTAGCCAGCAGCTACCAAAACCACAGTGATAATCACTGCAGCTGAACCAGAGGACCAACTTGTACCAATAGCGATTGCCCCTGTGCGCAAGAAGAAAAGCAAAAAAGATTCAAGAAAGATGAAGCAAGATGAAGAAACAACGTATTCACCGCCTGGGAGAGCATTTGACCACGAGTCATCATCACATGATGAAGAAGAAGAAGAGGTGAC
>JAOEHY010010376.1:5965-17529 GCA_025447955.1 Psilopsiagon aurifrons
TGTCCCTGCCCATGGCAGGGGGGCTGGAACTAGATGATCTTAAGGTTCTTTCCAACCCTAACTATTCTATGATTCTAAGTCCATCAGCACTTATGACATTTAGATGGCACAAAAATTATGAACCCAGAACATTCCCAACTGCTGTCAGATTTAAGACCATAGATTTGTGATGAACAGGGAATAAAACCCTGTGCTACAATACTGAATTTTTACCAACTTCCAATAATATTTTTCCTATTTAAATTTAAGAGTAGAATTCAGCAAAATGCAACATGGCAAAGGAAAGAAATTATACAGAAATATTAGCTTAGCTGCAAAGCACAAATAACAATTATGGCACAAATACGTTAAAACCAGTTTGACACAACGCAGCTGCGGCTTTAAACTCAAACTTATAAAATGGAATTAAGTTTCCAGTTCCCCACCCTCTTTGGATTTATTGCACTTCAGAACAGAGACATTCTCATGTATTTAAAGCACCCAAGACTGCCATAAAGAGATACATCAGTGCTCACTTCAACACAAGCCAGCTAACATCAATCAAAAAATCCAATGATTGCTAGAAAATTCTCCAATTTAAGAATTGCAATATGCAATTATGATAAACAAATTAAATTAGAATGCTGTTAAGTAGCTGCCAAAGAACCAGACACTTTGTTTTCTAAGTTACTAACAATAGATGTAAATGACTGCAATCCAGGGAAATGATAAGTAACCACTACTATTACTTTTGGAGGGAAAAAACCCAAACGCCCACAGTGTAGCAAAGGAATTAAATGTGTCTTTGAAATTCAAACACAAGGGAGCAGTTTCACAAAAATTAAAATCAAGTCTATGTGTTGCTTTTCCCAGAATAAGGTCAAGGGATAAGAAACATTTTTTTTAGACAAGATGTTCCAAATGGCTACAAACCAAACATGTATCTTACAATAAAAACATTTTAAAATATTTAACTGCTCAGCATTTTAAAAAAGCATGGTTTTGAGTTTCTGAATAAAGAATTAATGGGTCTGCCAGAATTGACAGTTTCTCATGGAAACGTAATCTCTTCCATTTTTGACATCAGTTCTCAAACATCAATCTCTTTATTGTCCTCTCACATTACAAACAACCTTTAGTAATTTTAGAGCCCTACTGCACCTTTTAAAAAGTAATGCCCTTTTCAGCACACATTATTGTATGAACTAAGTACATTACAAGGAAAGAAAAAATACTGCAAACATATAGTCATGGAAGTGCAATCCACATTGTAGAGATGGAGAATGGAAGCACAGCAAAATGACTGTATGCATTAGATTCTGCAGGAGTCAACCACAGAACCACAGCTTCAGTCTGAATTTAAGTCTTAGAACCGTGTCTGAAGAAAGACTTCTTCAGAGAAGCAAAATTTACCTGTCATCTGAAACAAGGACTAAACTGAAGGGATTCACACAGAATTTGGAACAATCAGCTAATACCAGGGACTACTCGGTCTTGTGACCTCTGCTCCACCAATTACGCAACCTGAACTAGCGCTCAGTTTCTTGTTTGTAGAGAACAGCTCCAGAAAGGTGACAGATGGTGGGCAACCCCCGTATTGCAAGGGTCCCATACTCACATCTTTTTCACAGGGTTGACATGAGTGGCAAAAAACCCAAACACACTGTGGGACGAAGGTTCACTGCATTAGCAGAGGGACACATGCCGCTACAGGTGTTTTTACCTGCCTTTAGCTCTTTCTGAAGGCTCACAGTAACCAACAGGCAGACTGCATTTGTTCATTACATGCTTTGGTGATACTTCAGTGAATTTCAAGAGTTACTACAATTTGGAAGGTAGGGATGGAAAGGGGAAGATCCTTTTTGGAAATGCTCTGGTTCTGAGTTCATGTTTTTGAAAATGTCATCCTATTAAATACAAAAAGCATGAATGAAAACAATGAAAACTTCAGGTTTTGGAAGGAAAACAAGCTTAAGTGTTCTTCTATTTTTAATTACAAACACTACTAGTTTGCTCTCTCAGCTATGGTTATTACCAATGAACCCAACTACTCTAAACCCAGATTCACTACCATCTCCTTCCCACCTTAAACACGAATACCAGACATCCGACACCCCCCACCAAACAGCTCTTTAATATAAGAAGTACCTTTGACTAGACGAAGCCACATGCAGTCATTCACTCGCATCTTCCACATCAACTCCTTCAATGAAAGCTTTGCAAACTTCCCCATGGAAATGAATACTTTCACGTTTTTTAAGAACTGGCACTTGTTATGGTTTGAACCCCACAGCTCAGCAGGGATGACCCACTCCAGGCACTCCCTCACAAAGATGTACACCTGCCAGTGGCTGCTGTGCTGCTTGAGAAGGTTCCTGATGGTGGACGCACACACCTCTCCTGGGTTTTGCTCCTCACTCTGTGACTTCCCATGCACAGATTTTGCAAGAGGAGCACATAAATTGTCTGGCACATTAGTGTGACCAGATTCACACCTGCTGCTTGTCACACACGTAGGAGGCTCTTTCACAAACTGTTCTGCTTGTTTCTGAGCCTCTGCTTCTCCAGGCAAAGTTACCCCACCAGGCAGCTCAGTTTTTCTTGCACTGGCTTCAAGTATCTGAACAGGGCAATTTTTTTTCAAGATAGCTAAGTAAGGGCACTTTCCATGGTTCTTAACCAGCTTCTGAAATGTATGCCTCATTTGCCAGTAGCGCTTGGGCAACCTCTTCTTTTTCCAGGTGTGACATAGCAGGTTTCGGTTACATTTTTTCTGCAACAGATTTGGGCTTAAGAATATAGTTTCTATAAGCTGTTTTCCACCTGCCTGACAGCCCTGCAAACGATTCAGTAAAAACGATTTAGGAAAACATTCCTGGAAACTCCTGCGGGAATAAAGCAGCAGCTTCTTGTTAATGTATACTGCAGAATGCAACAGTGCATTTGGTGACTTCTTCGCCAAATGACCTACAGGACTTTCTTGCCTTCTGCATTTTGAAGAAATACCCTCCACGTGTTTAATTTGCACAGAAGCTGACTGAGATCCATGCATATGCTCTTCTACTCCTTTCCTATGGGATTCTGCTTGCATTTCAGTGCTGGACTTTAAAAATTCGTTACTCTGAACTCCTCGTGAAAAAGAGCTTTTGTGTGCCACAGACATCCTCCTGTCACGAGATGTGCGAACTAAGGAAGGACCAGACATATCACTGTTACTTCTTTGAGAAATGTGCCTTTCTTTAATGGGATTTGCAGAATGTGATGCCACACACTCAATTCCACACGTCTCAGAACTACTTTGGTTTACATCAGGAGCGAGATTACAAGCCTCTTCCTCTACTCTTGCTCTCTTAGCTGGAATTTCAAGTTGTTCCCTACTAAGCTTCCTTTTTAAAGATGGTGCCGTAGCTGACAAATACAAACTGGAATTACCCTGTGTTTCCAGATGCTCAGTAACCATTCTAATCTGTCTGCTTGCTTTAGAAACAGCTTTTGCAGAATATTGGTAACTGGGCACTAAGCTTCGTGTCTTGTTATTTTTTTTACTTCCCATGCTGGAGACATTAGTGTTAAGTCTTCGTCTGCTTTTCCAACAATGTGACTTTGAAAGATACTGTCTATGAAACATGAGCCTTTTTTGCATATAGTCAAGCAACCTACTACGCTTGCGCTTTGAAAACCTTTGTCTAACAAACGCAGGGGGTGAGTCTACATTATGTGGAATAAGTTCATAAATGGGTTGCCCACAAACTTGGTAACAGTTACTAGGGGGAACCAGCATAAAGATTGCGCAATGTTCCATTAAATACATCATCACATCGTCCCCTATCCTGCTCAGCAGTGTTTCCCAGACGCCATTGGTACAAATAGCTTCTGTGCCAGTATTGCATAGGTAGCTGTATATACGTGAACACGGCATGACTTGGAGATGAGAACTGTTTTCATCCAGTAAGGCATATCCATATGCGAGGACATTCTTCTTTCTTTTTTCACACAGCCGCTGAATAACTCTTGCCGTAACTTCTTTCTGACTAGATAACTTGAGGAAAGAAAAAGAAAATTAGCTTTTATCACTGACACTTCCATAAACCACAACATACAACTTAAATAAACAGACATGTGAGATACAAAGTCCCAGACACCAAGTTTTGAAGCGGTATTAGTGATCCACATGGGCAATACCGAAGAAGGGTTTTCAAGCGTACCACAAGATGTTTACATGCAGCAATGTGGGCCTATGACTTTAAGGAAGCCTTTTTAACGTCTGCCCTTTTGATTGCGGATTTCATGCCCAGGAAACACCCTACACTACACCCCTTGGCTCCCCACAGCAAACCGGCCCCCAGGCCCTCCATGTCATTTTGCCCTACAGCTGCTCACGCGGGCTCTAACTTCTAGGGAACCAATACTGATTTTCTTGAGGCCTCCATTTCCTTCTACGTAAAGAAAAGCTCAATTAAACGACTTCGTTCACAATTCTAAGACAAGCATATGTACTACCATAGCGCAGATCTGCTCATACACGCTAAAACTCTGACAAAAGCGGCCTGCTCTCTCCGGCAAGTTTCTTCTGCTTAACCACCGGCCCGCAAGCGGTTTCCCCCCTCATATCTCCCTTCTCGAGAGTGGGAAAGTGGCACTATTAACTCCTAGTTGTTTCCCGGCCTCACTCGGTTTGCTCCCCCCTTACCGCACAGGGCACGCAGGGAGTCGGGGGCTCAGCGGCACGCAGCCCTCCCGCGCTGCCTAACCACCCACCCGCCGGCATCACGGCTTTGCTCGCCCGCCCTCCAGAAAAGGAGAAGGGGGGATGCTCCCACACCGCTCCCCGCCGCCCGGAGCGGGCTGGCGGGGCCCGGCAGCAGCCACGAGGGGCACGCATGGAGGACAGGAAGCGCGGTGCCACCAACCAGCGCAGGCACCGGCGCCCTCCCGCAGCCCCCCAGGGCAGGCAGCGGCGCTGGCGTTCCCTCCAGCCACTGGAAGAGAGCTTCGCCCGGACCCCGGCAGGGCTCGCTCCTCGGCGGGGGCTGCGCAGATACGGCCACCCGAGGCCCCACGCAGGCCACCGGCACTCTTGGCCTGCCTCTTACCTGCTGGAAGGTGAAGGGCCGGGGAATAGAGCGGGCTCCCCGGGGGACGCACACCAGGCACGCCCCCACGAAGGTCCGGTAGCAGCCCGTGTCGTCGCCCCTCAGCACCTCAGCCTCCCCGGAGCTGCTGTCCTGCAGCTGCCGGATGAAGGTCTCCAGCAGGGCGACCTCGGCGTAGCAGCCGCGCAGCGCGGTCAGCACCGCCGCGAAGGACTCCGTGCCCGCCATGTTG
This sequence comes from Psilopsiagon aurifrons, assembly GCA_025447955.1. Classification (NCBI taxonomy): domain Eukaryota; kingdom Metazoa; phylum Chordata; class Aves; order Psittaciformes; family Psittacidae; genus Psilopsiagon; species Psilopsiagon aurifrons. Next base: position 11,270 of record JAOEHY010010376.1, read on the forward strand.
TAAGAGGCAGTGCACGCCGACACCTGGGGCCGCCCACGCCGCACTCCCCTCCCTCCCGTACCGCTGCGCTCCCCCGCTGCTGCTGCCGGCGGGTGGAAGGAGCTGCTGACTAAAACAACGAAAACAGTCACTTTTAAATATGAAGAAAACGCCCTCGCAAAATCTTCCCGCGGCTGCTCTGTCTGTGCACCACCAACCCACAACGTGGCCGCGGAGGGGCGGTGGCTTAAGGTGAGGCGAGGCGGGACGGGGCGGGGCAGGGAGGGAGGCTGCTGTCCAGCTTCGGCGCTCCTTCGGTTCTTTCTGAGGCGCCGTCTTCTGAAGCCTCGGGCCCTGCCTGAGGCGGGTGGGAAGGCGCGGCTGTGGGGCAGGGAGCTAGCGCCGGCTAGCGCAGATGTGTGGTATGGCTTCCGACCGGAATACAGGGTGAGCGGGGACTGGATTGAGGGTAGACTGAGGAGAAGGACTTGAGGGTGCTGGTTGATGGGAAGCTCAACATGAGCTGGCAGTGTGCGCTCACAGCCCAGAAAGCCAACCGTATCCTGGGCTGCATCAAAAGGAGCGTGACCAGCAGGTTGAGCGAGGTGATCCTGCCCCTCTACTCTGCTCCTGTGAGACCTCACTTGGAGTACTGTGTGCAGTTCTGGTGTCATCAACATGAGAGAGATGTGGAGCTTTTGGAACAAGTCTAGAGGAGGCCATGAAGATGATCAGGGGGCTGGAACGCCTCTCCTATGGGGACAAGCTGGGAGAGTTGGGCTTGTTTAGCCTGGAGAAGGTTCCATGGAGATATATCAGCCTTTCAGTAACTAAAGGGGGCCTACAAGAAATCTTTGTATGTGAGAGGAACATTTTACAAGGGCATGTAGTGATAGACCAAGGGGGAATGGCTTTAAACTGAAAGAGAGTAGATTTAGGTTGTATATTAAGAAGAAATTCTTCACTATGAGTGTCATGAGACACTGGCACAGGGTGCTTGGAGAAGCTGTGGCTGCCCTATCCCTGGCAGTGCTCAGGGCCAGGTTGGATGGGTGTTTGAGCAACCTGGTCTAGTGGAAGGTGTCCCTGCCCATGGCAGGGGGAGTTGTAACCAGGCGAGCTTTAAGGTCCCTTCCAAACCAGCCTGTGATTTAGGCTTTTATTTTTAGTTGGCTTTGTAGCATCTTTTCAGTGGATAATTCTTGCTGTGTATTTTCAGAATGCTCAGGGTAGTATGAGCTACAGTCAAGAAAACTGTTGAAGAAAGTTTTAAAGTGAGAGTTACTACTTTATTAAGGTAGATTTCCCCTGGAAGAAACCAGGAAGATTCTCTTCCAAGGAACCCCTTTGGGATCAGCACTCCATGGACGATCTGTCCAAAGTAAGAGCAACAGTAATGCCTTTGTTGGTGCTAAGCAGTGCTTACACAGCCTCTAGGCCTTTTTGGCCCCACTGGCAAGTAGACTGGGAGTACACAAGGAATTGGGAGGGGAGACAACTGGGACAGCTGATCCCAACTGACCCAAGGGATATCCCAGACCATATGCTGTCATACTCAGCAATAAAACTGGAGGGGTATATTAGGGGGGGAAGTTTAAAGGGGGTGGCACTGCTTGAGACTGGTGTGCAATTGGTTGCTTGGAGTTGGTGGTGAGCAATTATTTTCATTGGCATCACTTGCCTTTCTTGGGTTTTATTTACCTATCTGTTGTTTTGGGGGAGAGGTGTTTCTCACAAATTATTTTTTTAATTATTATTTTTAAAAAATTATTATTTTTAATTGTTAAGCTGTCTTTATCTCAACTCATAAGTTTCTTTCTCACTTTTACGCTTCGAATTCTCCTCCCATTCCACTGAGGAGGGGAAGCAAATGAACAGCTATGTAGAGCTTAGCTGCTGGCTAAGCAGCTGCTTAGCTGGGGTTAAGCCATGCCACCATGGGTTCAGTCCATGCTCAATTGCTGTGTGTTGACACGTTGCTGTTCATGCAGATGAGACTCCTATGTTTTGAGACCTCCACACAAACTCATTCTCTCTGGCACAGATCTCTTTGTAGCTCAGGTGTAGTCTGCCCCATTGCTCTTGGACTTTGTCTCCTACTTTAGTGCTGAAGATGCCCTTATCATCCAAATTCACATCTAATTTCACTCTGCATAACTGTGACGTCTGTGACCTTCTTACATGGGAAACAAAGCAGAAACTGTGTGCACAGTTGGCTAGAATTTTTATTTACTTAGTACTTTACATATCACTGGGTTATTCTTTTTTACTATGTGATTGCAGAGGCTGAAGTAGCAAAAAGATCATGAAAAAACAATGCTCTTCTGGTACTGAAGGGGTGGAGAACCTGCTGGCAGTGAAGAGGTGATGTTGATCAGACAGAGTATCCGTATCTGGGGATAATGCCTGAAGCATTCCCCAAGTTTATGAAATCAGTCAGCTTGAAGCAACACCAAGTCCTTGTTCAATATTCAGATTTTTTTTCTCCTATGGATCTTTGTAACAACTTGGAGAGGGTGAGGCTGAGTGATTCTGAAGCAGGATGATGAAGGGTTTGTTGGTTTCATCAGATGAAACACTGCTTATTCCTTTCTGTTCTGGCTTTACTTCTCAGCTCTTACAGCTAGATTTATTCACTCAGAGGGTTTTACACAGGTTTATCAGAAAAGCCCAGTTAGTCTGCAGGGGGAAGATGCTGTGCTGGTACTGGAGAGCCTCCTGAGGTCCCTTCCCAGTATCTTTCAGTATCTTGTGTAAGCTGTAAGCTAAGGACTAGCATTATAAATAGATTATCCTGTTTCACTTGAAACACTTCTTGAAGCCATTTCCCCTTGTTCTGTCGCTTGTCAATTGGAAGAAGAGGCCAGCACCCACCTTGCTACAACCTCCTTTCAGGTAGTTGTGGTAGAGTGGTAAATCTCCCTGAGCCTCCTTTTCTCCAGGTGAAACAATCCCATTTCCCCCACCTGTTCCTCATAAGATTTGTGCTCCAGCCTCTTTACCAGCTTTGTTGCCCTTCTGGAGACACCTCAGTATCTTTTGCTGTTTCTATGCACTAGTAAGTACTGTGCAAGAGTATCTTCCAGATGCAGATGAACATTATCCAAGTTAACTCTAAAACAGCCCCACCCCAGCCCACTGTAATCTTAACTTCCAAAGCTATCCCAAGCCTAACAAAGATGAGGATGTGAGGTGGCCACCTAGCTGCTTACCAAAAGTAATCCTATTACAAGTGAGGAACTTTTAAATAGATCACAGATACTGATAATCCAGCATAAGCTGCAATACATTCAATGAACTTTCGTATATGTTTGTCTTCTACATTAACTGCACACAGAGCCACATTTTTAAGCTGATGACATTTCCACAACTAGAAAACTAAAACACTTCATATCACTGAAGGTTCTCTACTTACATAGTTTTTCACAACCTGCCTTTTCAATAACAAAAGGTAACTCTCTCTATCCCAAATGCCAAGTCTTTTATTTGGAAATGGAACGCAGAAAACAGTGGCTTGAACTGGAAAGTCTCACTTATTTTAATGACTTAGAATGTTCTAATTTTGTATTCTTTATGAGTACTGTTAGGGTATTCTGAGGTCACTGTCACCAGAAATGCAAGACAGAAGAGCTATAAACTCACAGAATGTAAAGGTACAAGAATATTTTTTTTCAACAGCTACATACAAAAATGAGAAGCATCAAAAATGCCTGAATATGGTACTCTGCACTTTCAGAAGCTGCTCCAGAAGAATTGGTGAATTGGTTGTTTTAAAATGAAAAAAGGGATGTGCTATGTGCATTATTTATATCAGGAAAAATTTTCACACACAATTAACTATAATTATGAAATGGGAGTCCCAAATTAGTTTGCCTAACAGCCAAGAGCGAGCTCCTTCCAACCAAACCAGGCGGCAAGATACAGCAAACACAATCCCAGTTTTTCATAGACTTACTTATGTACATTTAATGCTAAAATCAAGTCCTCCTTAGTTACAATCGACAGTGTAGAGACCTTAACACAAACATGAGTTAAACATCCACTTCAAGACTCCTTTCCATTGCCAGTAGCACGTAAGGACGATTTCAGTATAAGAAAGACTGCAGTTTGTGACAAAAAAAGTTCAGGCACATATCTGTATCTTTTGGGGACCCAAGTATTGATACGTTCAGACTTCCATAACTTCAGTCTATTTTATCCAGAACTGGATACAACAGACTTCATAAAGTAGCTGCAGAGTATAGGAGCAGATCTGTGCTCTGCAAGGTTATTCAATTAATATTTTCAATCAGTGACAAATTCGAGTTACAAAGGCTTGCACAAACAACATGCAATTTAATACAGAAACTTAAGAATCATTTGGGTTAATTTATAAACTTACAGACCAAAGACAAACTGGAATTGGAAACCAGAATTCTGCCTTTCAGAATTTTTTAATTGCATTTTATTTGCTACTGAAAGGAATGCACTCTGCTTCACTAAAAAACTGGCCTTTAACAACCTAGAACCATGGTTTCTAGATACAGCTGTGTAGTTTGAATTTTGCTGTAATAATTCAACTTGATTATTTCTACCAATTGGAAAGAAATAAATCAAAATACCTCCCTAAATGAACTGTGCCATGGAATATGGATTTTAAATTGTGTGGAAGGAAGATACTTATTCTTCACCATGCTGTTTTTTAATTCTGTATCCAGTATTGTATTTAACAGTTATTCCACTTGAATGATGTGTGTTTCATCTTATAAGTAGAATTGGGCAGGGAAAGACCCCTTGAAACATGAGAGAATTGGGCGGTCACAGGCACATGACATGCTGAAGAATTTGAGATACATTAAGAGCCTTTCCTAGCACATAACAGTGATTGACATTATATGAATACATGCTATGCCAAGAAACCAGGAGGTCTGTCAACAATGCAGAAGGATTTATATAAACTCAGATACATATTGAAAAAATTATTTTACAGGTTGGGCTGGGTTTTTCTTTTCCACATCTTCAATTTAAGACAACTGAACCCTTCTGCCATATTGCACGCTGAGAACGTGGCAAAATTTGAACAACCCTGTCTGTCTCATCCTGTATTTCCAACATTTTTTTTAAGCTATGAAGGTAAATGCCCACATACAACTTTAATAATGATTTCTAGAATTTGCATGATTTGTAATTACCATGTAGTCCAATATTATACATTTTATGTTTGACAGCCTCCAGTCTGGCAACAATGCTCAATTCTGCTGCAACGCACAGACTTTTTTCTCTTTCATAGTGGCATAAGCACCGCACTTTCGGTTAGGGAGTTATCTCAAAATCGTGAATTTGAGTATTAACTAAAATGGTCAGGACACTCAGGCTTTCACCAAAGAGAAATTTAAATGCAGGAAGTTTATTTAATAATGTCTTGCAGACTGTGGACCTTGTGAGGACAAAACAGGATCTTGAAATAGGAGGATATCAAAACTAGATTTTGGCAATATAGAAGATGTATTGTCCATGTAGTTCTGTCATAAGCTTTAAAAATACTCTTATTAAATATGTTTTCCCTTCCTTAAGACAAGATAATACATGGAGCCAGTAAGAGTCCAGGGGTCAGAATCTTCCTCAATTCCTAGTTATTCTCTGTGGGGTTTTTTTTGGCTTTTCTTCGTAAGATTCTCCATACTCATTCACTCTGCTCTTATCCACAGGATAAAGCCTGGCAGAAAAAACAAATGAGTAGTTACAATACTGTCTGATACCTGAAGGAATTAAGCAGTTCTGTGCCACTTAATTTTAAAAGTGAATTTCTTTCTGATCATAGTATCTATTCCCATTTGTGGCAAAACCCCCAACAGTATTCAAGATCACCTACAGACGCATCAGCTTCTTCACATTAAGACTTCACCAGTTGTCTCACACCAGGGCCTCTTAAAAGATGTGCAAGTTCCGCTAAATCTTGGCTGGTCTAATTCTCAAGCAGTCCAGGATATCTCTCAGACTTGAAACCAGCACCCAGCCACTGGCTGAGAAGAAGTTGTTGACCTGTTAACTTCTAGAAAAATACCTTGGAAGGGGGCCTATTTTACAACACTTAGGTGTGATCATAGAAACCCAAACCTGAAGTCCACATTTAGTATTAATGGTTAGTTAGAGGGACAAATCCATACAGTCTGGTATAATGTGAACTTGGCTTAAAATTGTTGTTTGCTTCTGTCGTGGTTTCGTCCGTAAATCAGCCATGCAGTTTGCTACATGGAGAATCGAAAGAATGCAACTCCCACAGGTTGAGATAAGAACAGTTT
>JAOEHY010010377.1:0-10069 GCA_025447955.1 Psilopsiagon aurifrons
TCTCAGTCTCCCCTCTGGCAGTTAAAGCCATTCCCCTGTCCTGTCCCTCCATCCCATGTCCAAAGCCCCTCTCCAGGGTTCCTGGAGCCCCTTCAGGCACTGGAGCTGCTCTAAGGTGTTCCCTGGAGGAGCCTTCTCCTCTCCAGGCTGCCCCAGCCCCGCTCTCTCAGCCTGGCTCCGTTTGGCTTCTGAGAAGCTGACGAAGCATCATGAGAGCTGACTGCTCCGACAGAAATGCGGGGGTTTCGGGAGACAGGCTGGCGTGGCTCAGCACGGGGCTGTTTCCAGGCTCGGTCAGTGGTGACCGCTGCGTAATTTCAGTGTTCTCATTTTTGGCAAGCTGCAAATGAAGGGTAGGGAGGTTTCGGCACTCCCAGGCCCCATGGGAGGGGATGGCGACGCTTACCTTCCACGAGGGATGTCAGCAGGGTGACGTTGGCAGCTTTGCGCCTTCCTGCAGGCAGATTCAGTCCAATTTTCTCTAACCTTTCCCTTAAACACCGACCCCCGTTTTTTGACTTTGCTCTGAAAATAGGAAACAAGAGAGGGGGTAAATTACAATATAATTACTATTTATATTAATATTAATTGATATTTAATTAATATTAAAACAACCACACCTAATCCCAGTTTAAGATTTTAGGTTTGAAAGCAAAGAGAAGAAGCAACAACAACGCTGTTCCCCAGCACACCACACCCCAAATCTCCATCGAGCTGGGAGGTGAGAGCTGGTGCTGGACACAAAGCGTGCTTGGGCCGTCGGAGCTTACCTGCGGAGGACTCCACCGAGGAGAGAGGCATTGAGACACTCGGGGGGTGAGAGCCTTCTCTGCACCTCCCCGACCGTCACCTTGTACTTGGAGGTGGAGCTGAGGAGGGAGAGGCGGCCGGGCACGGAGCAGAAAACCTCGTTGGGATTCGTCACCCCTCCGATCAGACCGTCCTTGTTCATTGACAGGGTGGAAATGGTGGTGCCATTGGCCTTCGAGGGGATGGGCACTGGGAGAAAGGAAGGGAGAGAGAAGAGACCGTGGCTGAGAGATTCCCGAGCCAGGGAAGCTGCTTTCCAATCCCCAGCACCATCCACAGACATCAGCACGGCTGGCTGGGGTATCCCAGTTACTTCCTCACTTTCCTCAATGAAAGAAGGGAGGTGGGATGATGAGGATAATGAAACAAAGGAAGGAATAATGGAGGCAGACTGGACCCTGCTTTCCCACACCTCCCTGCACTTAAACCCAAGGCTTTGGAATGGCCTCTTCTAACGCTAAGGACTGCCCACAGCGCTGCTGGACCTGTGAGCAGCTTCCCCTCCCTGTCTCCCCGGGGTGCTCCATGGAGATGGAATGGGATGGAGAAGCGCTGGGTGCTGTTGCTGTCCTGGCTTTGGGATGCGGTGGCAGCTACAGCCCAGCTCTGCGCAGCCACAGGGCTGTATCCCACCGGATGGGATTGAGCCATCACCTTCACACCATGCAGCAAACCCAGGAGGTGCTGGGCTGGCTGAGGGCTGTGCTTGTCAGTGTGCGTGCATAGGAACCAAGGGAAAGAGTTCCTTTGGCTTCAGCTTTGGGATTAGCCCCACAAGCCACGGCCCTGAACTTTCATCACACCTGGCTTAAAGGAAGCTTGGGAAGATCAGACCAAATTAACCCAGCACAGATTTCCTTTTACTTAATGGGCAGAAGTCAGGTAACACAAGAGGTTGGATGGGCAATGGTGGCTGCAGCAGCGCATTGGGCACAGTTTCCCCGTACATCATTCCAGTACAAAAATGTTCTTAGACACAATAAAGGTTTATAGGTGAAAACCGTGGCTGAAACTTGTGCCAAATCTCTTTGGCCTTTATGTTCTGAAGTTAATAACTCATTTAACACTGGGAAAAAAAGCAGGTTTTGAACGAATCCAAAGATCATTTCAGCCCTGGCATTCCTTGTGGTTCCTCGGTAATGGCTGTTCCACAATGCACATTCAGATGGTTCCTGCGAGAAACGCAGCAACGCATACCAGGGCGAGATGCAGGGTCTATAAAGGAAATCCACATGCCCAAAATGAAACACAAAACCCGACCATTAACTGGGGAGGGTCTGTGAACTGGCCCTATTAAGGGGTGCTTACAATCAGCATATTGTAAACACAGCTCAAGAACTTGTTAGCGGGGCAATAAAAAGGCAGCACATGTTACATAAAAATGGGTAATGTTTTAAGACTGAAAGATGAATGGGAAGGAGCATTAGGGTGCATTAAGTTTCCTCTCAGCATGGAACTTGTACAGAGTCAGAGGGTTGAAGGACAAAATGCACCAGTGCCCTGCTGGAGTCAGCAGCAGCGGCACTGGTGTTTGCCATGGCTGGAGCTGGTTCAGGGAAGAGCAAACACAGCAACATCACCATGAGATGGAGGAAACCTGAGCTGGATTTCCAGGAAGCAGCAACTTCAAAGCTTTCTTCCACAGTCCCAGAACAGGTTATATTTGTCTCTAGAGGACACCCTTAAAATAAAGAGTCAGAGTGCATTTCACAAGCATCCATGCATTGCTGCCAATGAGCGTGTTGCTTCAGGGGCAGGTACCCAGCAGATGTGGGTTCTGCTGCAGCAAGGGACACCCCAAACCAGGCACTCCTGGAGAGCAGATGTTGCTTGTAGTGCCATACACGTCTGCTCACAAAGAGCTCTGCATAATGTCTATACTGGCACATTTGTGCATGCCTGAAATCATGCGGTGGCGTGCATGCAAACTGCATGCGTGCTGGGGACCCACATACACATAAGGGATGGGCAGGCGTGCAAGAGGGAGGGGAGCCATGGCTCAGCACACATGCCCATGAAACGTGGCACTGGGGAAGAGGCAAACGCAGCTGACACCAGTGTGAGTTAACACTGGAGCCTATGGAAAAGGAGCTCAAGACTGGTCCAAGGGAGCTCCGGTGTGACGCCGGCAGCGTGCAGGGCAGGGCGGTGGGAAGGCACGGATGGATGCTGATGCATGGAGGCACCACAACAGTTCTGAAACACAAACTGACATCTTGAGGAATGATGCTGCTATTGGATACAAATCCCCTTGAAAGCTGTAACCCAGAGCAGCCAGGACAGCCCTGCTCCGTGCCCAAGCAAACGGTGCAGGCACCAGGCACAGGTAACAGAACATGGATTTTGGCATCATTCTTCTGCCTTAAGGCCACAGCTGAGGCCAGAACCCCACTGGATTTGGCACATGGAGGGATGGGAGAGGGCCACCCATGTCACAGAGAGCTGGCACCCTCAGCAGCGGGCACACCAAGTGAGAAGGCAGAAACAGAATGGGTGGCTGGCCCGGCATCATGCAGAGCTGGAAACCGAGCCGGTCTCTTGAGTCCTGTAACCGTGCTTCATCCATTAGACAGCGTTGCCCCAATACAACAAGAACAAACATAGCCACATTTGCCATTAATTAGGAATTATTGTTATTTGGCCTCACCTGCTGCTGCTTGCCTGGTCTGCTCTGCAGCTTGTTTGCCCATAAACATGCTGCAGGAGGGAGACAAGCTACCATTAAAGCCTGACAGCTTTGTTTCCTTGGCTTTGGGGGAACCAAAATTGTCTCTTGTCATCTGAGTAAACCAAAAGTCCCCCTCGATCTTCAGTTGCTGCTTTCCTGTTCCCGCAAGCAGCAGGTGATCGGAGCACCTGAGCCAGCCTGCAGACAAGAAGGAAGCATGAGAGCGGTTGCGGGTCGGCACCGCACGCAGCCGACAGCCCAGAGCCCCGGTGCCGACCCCCTTTGCTGCTGGCAATAGAAATGTCACGTCAGTGTCACTGCGCTGGTCGCCCCTCCTGAGGTTTGTAGGTTCAGCCATAGGCAATGCCTGTCCTGGCATGGGGGCAGGACATCGCCTTTCCATCACCAAGCCAGCTCTCACTCTGCTCATCCCTGTGGCAGGGGTTGGGCAGGCTCAGCTCCCACTCGTGACCGTGGAGGAAGGGGTTATGAGCAGAAATGCACCACAGAGGTGCACATTCAGTGACGCACCTACACATTGCAGAAGCTGATAAAGAAAGGGTGAGATGCTGGTGCCCAAACCACCCAGTGCCCAAGTGCTTGGCCTCCGCCTGATGAGCAGAACAGAGCTCAGCTGGGTCACCCCACCCCAGGAAGGTATAAAGGGCAGGACACAAGCATTTCCTTCTGCAGGGCTTGGCTTAATTCAGCTGAAGAAAGTGTAAGGAAGGGGTATCAGGCTTCACAAGCTAAAGCTCCAGTGAAGGGTTTTGCCCTGGTGAACCCTTGGCCCTGGGGATGCTGTGGTGGAGCTGGATGGAGGTATGCACTGTGGGGCTGCACAGGTCACAAGGGGCTGATTTGAAAGGGAAAACTGATTTTGTAATGAGATTGCACTGATAGACCTCAAAGAGCTTCACACGCTGCTGGTGCCTGCCCAGGGCTGGTCCAGAACCAGCCACTTCAGTCATTAACTCACCCCCAGTGCCTGTGTGAACTGGTTCATTGTGGCAGCTGGGGAGAACTGAGGCACAGAACAAGTTCAATGATTTACCAAAGCTCAGGTAAATGGCCATGGTCTGAGTGCATGCAGCTATGGTCTGTGGGAAGGCTCTTCTAAGCAATCCAGGCTTCAGCTGTTGCCTGAGTGTTAGGAATTGCTATATAGAAAACTGATGATGTATGGCCTCTGTTTTCATAACTCCAGACTTCTTTTAATGCTGTGAAATAGAGGTGTTTGTCAGTGCATCATTTTGTCTCATGTTGCTCTTGTATTTTGAAGTGAGCCAGGTAGAATGGCAGCATGTTGATAATAAGCATATGACATCTTGCTGAATGCAGGAAGGGAAATGATCCTCATTTCTTCCATATAACATCACGGGAAGCATTTCCATGAGGCTCAGTGTCTCACTTCTCCCTCGAAGGTTGCAGGGCAGGTACCACTGGCAATGCTTTATACTTCTCATGTGTGCACTGAGCAGCACTGCAGACATAGATCCCACCCAGCTCGCCTGTCCTGGTGCTACACAGCAGGGATGTGTGGCTTCATCTTCCCTTTGAACCCCCAAAGCTTGTGATCCCCCATTGGAGATGCTTTTTTGTGCTGAGTCAGATCTAGGCTGTCTTTTAACCACCCCTTGGGTGTAACTGTCAGATGATGAAACTCGCACAGCTCCATTTGCTGTGGCATAAAAAGCCCTGAATCAGAGAGAGTGATTTCACATCAGGACAGAAGGCTTCATCCCTTCACTTCCTCGGCTGCAGATCACCCTGCCTATGTGTGGCTGCTTCACTGCATAGCCAGGAGCCTGCTTTATGCCACTGGACAGGTCACCTCGCCAATGTGGGCTTGAGATAGTAACATCTGTGTGGGAGAGATGCTGTGATACCTAATTAAAACTTGCCAAGTGATCCCTGATGAGAGGTTTCTCCAGGTGAGAAATCTCCAGATGGTAAATGTAGCCAGAAGGAGTTGGTCCAGCTCCGAAGTGCGGGATGGGATGATGCTCGTTGGAGAGGCAGATGGGTGTAGGAAGGCAACAGGCATGAGCCTCCAATGATGCTGCGGGTGGGATAGGATGCCACTGTCTTGTCTCTGTGAGGAGGAGATTCCAAGCAACAGGGTGAAAGAGAAGGAACGCCACTAAACTGATGATCACCCTGTTGTGAACGAAGCGGATGGAGAGAGGAGACTTGTGCCTTCAGGGCGAAGCATGAAGCTTCTGGCACTCTTGTTCTGGTTCACAGAAATGGGCCTCTCAGCTTTTAAGCTCCAGGTGCAAAGAAGGAGGAGCAAAAAGAACCCATTCTTCAAAGACCTTTACCCAGGGAGCTAGAAAGCCTTGGAGAGTTTCCTGCTTTGCCCTGATGAGTTTCAGCACAGATTGATCCGCGTTGTCCAGGGTGACGACGCTCCATCCCTGAGCTTCTGTACTCCCTCTCCTTCCTCGCCTGTGTGCACAAGTCTTTGTGCCTGAAACCACCACTGTGCTTCCTGAAACAGCCACTTTGATGTGTAAATACTCAGTGCAAAAGGGGGCATCTGCAGCCCAGGCTCAGGCTCTGCATGTGGGTGCTGCCAGTGCCTGTTCTTGGGGGGTGGCTGCACACCATCAGCTTTGGGCTTTAAGGGAAACCTGAACTTTGCCTATAAAAGTAAAAAGAAGTAGCACTGATACATTTCCATATGAGAAATGTGCTGCCTGCTTGCAAGGTAATTTGTAAGCAGGAAAATTTGTGGTACTTGGAAGCTGAATGCTTGTCGTGGTGTTATTCCATTTCCAGCTGGAGCTCGGGGTGCTGTGAGGGGGAAAAACAAGTCCAGAGGGAACATGCAAATCGCTGCCTGCCTTACAAGTCTGTTTTCTTCTCTCCTTAGATACATTACAGGTAAATCCTTCTCCTTTGCAATGTGGAATCCCTGCATATGGGGGCTTTTGTTGCAACACTTTTCAGGTGGGAGTGTGCTACAGTTCAGATTGCGTTTTAAAGAGGTACCAGCCAATCTCTTTAGGAGACTACCTGAGACAAAGCAATCTCCCATCTCCAGGCACAGCGCTGTCTCCAGACACCCTAAAAGCATCTTGATCCCGGTCCCTCTCCGGGGCCATGCACTGGTCAGCTCAGCTGTGTTGGGCATTGCTGTGGGTTCAAGGCATCCCAAAACACGCTGTGGGACCTCCAAGGTGCAAACCTATTTATGCAGCTGCTGAGGTTTTGCTTCCACAGGATTGTAGGTGCAGTGGGTGACAGCCCTGAGCCCCCTGGGTTCTGTTCTGCAGCTCTGCTCCAGGCAGGCAGCAATGGAAAGCTCAGTCCAATGGACGCTTGATGGAAGACGCCCCAAAAGGCAAGGGGTTGCTGCTTTCAGTGAGCTAATCTAACCTTCGTTTGAATGTCTCTGATGTAAATTATAAGATGGAGATACATATATAAAGAAGTATCTGCATGTGGGTGTGAGCCAGAGGCAACTGCTCCTACCATCCCTTTCAAAGCCCTTTTGCACGGAGGAGGTGCTGTGGAGTTCAGCTGCTCCAATTTCCTGGTGTTTCAGCAGAGAGGTATTTATTGATGATCCAGGAAAGGAGGTCAGTGCCATGAGCTGTATTTCAAACCTGTGGTCTGTAATTATCCTTTCTTCCCGGAGGGGATTATACAGGTATTTTCTTTATCTTGAATGCACAACCTGAACCAGGTCCCCATGTCAAAGAGCATCTCTAGGAAATGCTGTAATCGGCTTGAAGGCCTTTTCAAATGGAAGGATGGAAAGAATCTTGTTTTATCTCTGGGCTTTCCAGATTGCTGAGTCCTGATAGGGAAATGGATCTCGGACCCTCAGAGATGGAGCAGGGATACAACTCAAACTATTCCCATGAGAAAGCTAATCAGAGGAGGTCCCATGCCTATGCAAAGCTCCTGTACTTAACATTCTCTTTCCCATGCAAATCAATACATTAGTTAAAGTGCCATGTGATATTAATTGCATTTTTCTTTCTGTGCCTCTGTTTTACCCAGCAAAGTACCTGCCTTGTGTCACTGCAGGTGTCTCCTGGGGAGTCTGGGATGGACCGATGGGGCAGGAAGGTTCAGCCTCCTGGAGACAAGCGGATGTGGCATCTTGGTTAAGCATGGTACCTGCTTAGTACCTTGCGTCTTGCTAGGAATGGTCAATCAATATAATAACCAAATTTACTCGGACCTCTGTGAATGCGCCCTGTGCTGCTCCAGGACTGGCAAGGGGATTAGTAAGTGGTTTGTAATTAATAATTTCAGCTAATGCGTTTCCCTGCTTTTCCAGTTAGGAATGGCTCAGCCTCAAATGTGCTGCTTGGAAAGGACACTTTGTGGATTTTTTGGAAACTGCTCCCAAACACTTTGTTGTGAGTTCCCACCCATTTCGCTGCTGTATTCCAGTTCATGGATTGGGCTGTGTTGTCAGGGAGCCCCAACAGGAAACTCGGAAATCCCCCCTGGAACACAGCAAATATTAATGATTACAGAGTCCCCTGCTTCAAACTGATCTCCCTTTTCTGATTGTGCAGCTAGGAACCTTCATATCTACATTAGAAAGATACCCATTCAAAACTCAGTTCAATTACCAAATGCTTTGGAGGGACTTAAGTGGCTCTGCCTCTGTTCCGATTGATTTCACGCGTTTCCCAGCACATACAGGTATCGGGAAGGCAGGGAACTGAACCGGGAGGCTGGAGAGCCCAGGGGTTTAAGCCAGGGCACCTGGAGACGGCAGTGCTCTGTGCTGACACCAAGGGAAGCGTCTCATCCGATGCCTCCCCAGCCTGGCTGAGCCGTGCCACACGGCAGCAAGCGCTCCCCAACACGCACTGCGCCGCTCTGCCCTGCAGCGGTTACCATCACAGGTTTATTCATTTAGCAGCACAAACTCCCATTACATTTTGGCAACGGGTCTGCGGGATCTTTGTGTTTAAACAGCGTAATCCATTTTACAGTAACATGCTTGAGAGGTTTTCCCTGTATTCCCCGTAGAAGCACCTGAATTTGTGTGGCTTGGATCCACATAATCTGAAAAGGGAGAAGAAAGATGCAGTGTCTTCTGCAAGCGGCGGAGGAACCCATGCAAGCCACGGTGATGTTGCTATCAATTTGCTGAAATGTGTTTAGGTTATGGAAGGCAAAAGACCCTTCAGCAAAGATTAGATGAGAGTAATAATAGGAAAATACTTCTCTTCAGATGGAACCTGCTGCCAACCCGCAGAGTGTGCGGGAGGGTTTCGAGCTGAGTCTAAGACCGCAGTAACGTAAATCTGTGCTGGAGTCATCAGTTTGCCTGGGGATGGCTCTGAGGAGAGGCACCACTTCCCACTGCCACTGAGAAAATGCTTTTTGCTTTCCCTGCTCGGAAGGGGCTCTGCATTTCTAATGTCTTTGTATTGCCAGGTTGTCCAACAGCACAGATGTGTTGCAGCCCCAGGATGCATGACATGGGACCCATCATGGTGCCAGGGAGGAGCCACAGGGAAGGAGCAACATCACATCTTGCTATGGGGAAACCAACTCGGACCAGCCAGCCGTGCAGGATGGGGCCCATCTGCACACAGGTAACTGTGGTGCAGCTCCTGCAGCATCTACAAACCCTCTGATGATGTCTCCTCAATGCCTGCCCCCATCTCTGCCAACTTGGCTCTTGTGCTTGAAGCCACCCTGAATGCCACACTCAGAGCCTCTGCTCACACCGCACCAGCCCATGGGGTGCCCTGGGGGGACACCATCCCCATTGAGCCACCTAACTGGGGACACCGCTTGCTCCCTGGGACCTGCCTGACCAGTCCAGAGGAAACAGGGCCTGCCCCGATCCCTCACTCCCTGGCGCCTCGGCACTCGGGTGACTGATGCCAGATAAATGCCTGAGATAGAGGGTGGGGAGACTCAGCCCGGCTGGAATGCCAAGCACGCGCCGCAGACGCTGCCATGGCTTCTTAGGTGGTGGAGTTGAACCTGCTCACAGCTCCCCTTGTCCTGCTCCAGGGATGCGGGTACGCCGTATTCCAGGATTTTTAATTGCTTATTTCTAGCAATTCCTTCCCACTTCCTTGTGCTTCTCTGCTCTTTTCCACCACATCACAGCGCTTAAACTCTCTCCAAACCAAAGCTGATACCCAGAGGTAGCAAGAGCTGGGTGTGGGATGGTGCATGGAGATGAGACCTGAGCATGCAGCATCTCCAAGCATTGGATCCATGTTTGCTAATTAGTTCCTCCATTAAGAATTAAATGAACAAATGGAAGGACAGCAAGAATGAGTAATTCCCTAGGATCACACAGGAAAGGGTGGGATGCTTTAGTGGTTAGGGTGCTAGTCTGGGACTTCAGAGAACCTTGTTTAGGTTCTTCAAATAATTAAGGCAGATTGGAAACTCTCTTTTCCTGAGATCATGTATCTTGGAGTATTACTAACCAGGGAGGAATCCCCTCTATGGAGCGAGAGAGAGCTCGGCTGATTCAGCCTGGAGAAGAGAAGGCTCCTTCAGGGGACACCTTAGAGCAGCTCCAGTGCCTAAAGGGGCTGCAGGGAACCTGGAGAGGGGCTTTGGACAAGGGATGGAGGGACAGGACAG
>JAOEHY010010379.1:0-10216 GCA_025447955.1 Psilopsiagon aurifrons
CTGGCACAGGGTGCCCAGAGAAGCTGTGGCTGCCCCATCCCTGCAGTGTTCAAGGCCAGGTTGGACACAGGGGCTGGGATCACCCTGCTCTATGGAAGGTGTCCCTGCCTGTGGCAGGGGTTGGAACTGGATGAGCTTTAAGGTCCCTTCCAACCCACACCAGTCTGGGATTCTGTGATTCTACACAGTAGAACACAAACTTGAGCTTGCAGATTTTCTCCCCTGTACATCAGCTTACTGAACAGGAAAAGCAGGTGTTCAGACACTATTCTGCTGACTGATAATGAATGACTCTTGCCTGGAAAATGATTTTGAGAGATAAATAAACCCAAAGTTCAGAAAAATATTCCCAGTCAGTATTTGATTTGGGCATCAAGACCTATGCATGCCTGCACTTCTTCCCCAAAGATACACCATCCCTGCCTTTTAGCACTGATACACGCCTTTGCTGGCAAGCATGAAGAAAGAATACTCACAGAATGAGCCAAGCCAGTCCAGTCCCACCTCTGAAGATGTTGGTACATAAACTTCATATAAAAGTTTATAGAACCTTTAGCAATCAGGAGGCCAACAGACACAAAGGATAATCTTGCCAGACCACATTTATTGCTGGATCTGTTGGATATTTCCATTCTATGCTTCATTTCTAATACATGTCTAAGATGCACAAACACTACGTGCATCCCTTTATCACAAAGGTAACTAGCTATGCTCCAGCTAAGTTCTTTCATGAAGGCAGGACAGGCAAGCCTCAGCTTTTCAAGCCCCTCTCTGTGTCTCATGTCCAAAAGCTGGCTTTTATTTTAAACCCAAGCTTTGCTCTTCCCACTTCAGATTTTTTTAAAGCCTCTCACATGTAAAAACCTGCTATGGCTCTCAGAAGAATATATAGGCTGCAAGTACGGGCAAGCCAGGAGAAACTGCAGTACAATCATTGTGAGCGTGCAAGGCTCTGGGCTTTTGGAGAGCGGTATTTTTAGGCGGAGGTCTGAAGAATTACTCTAGGACATGAGGCTAGACAGGCAGGGCAACAGAAGGGGGAAATGTCAGTGCGAGAGGCTACAGAGAGCTTACAGAGCTGCAAATGCCCAAATGTGATTCTTTCCGAGCAAATAAATTTGCAGTCTGCATCTGTTCATGGGTTTTCACTGAAAATGAGAAAATCATCCCTCCATATGCAAGATTCAGCCCAGTGCATAAAAAAAGGCACAGAGCAGTCTTTTCAGAGAAACTAAAGCAACTGGGAAAAAATAAATGGATGCTTATGAAGCATCACTGAGAGGTTTCACCTCCCAGGTCCGAGCAAAGTTCCTATGAGAAAGAGACTTGAAAATGACATTTGAGAGAAACACTGGGGCCCGGGCTGCTGGGTTCCAGAGCCAGATCAGATTCTTTACTGGTTTTAAGGAATTACAAACTCCCCTTTGCCAAAAGATTCCTCAGCAAGCAAGCAGCTACTTGACAATTTTAACGTGAACTCTGTCCTTACCTATCTCTGAGCTACCTCATTTCTTCAGGTCTGAAAAAGTTTTCCATTAAAACTACCCAGTATAAACCTGTGACAAACTGCCAACCTAATTTTTACTTTTCTAAAGCATTCAATAATGTAGCAAAAGCTGCTTCTTAACATTGATGGCTTTTGCACTTCCCTGTTCAGAGAACAGCCAGGAGTGTCACGCAGGACTGGTACAAAGGGAACTGGTGCACAAGCACACATCAAAGACCAGGATGAACAAAAAGCCCGTGTGGGGCTAAGTGACATCAATAGAAATGAGCATCAAGTGGCAGGAGAGCCTGGTTGCTTCTATGGAGGAACATTAAATGGAAGGAGGCCACTGTGAAGCGGTTTTTGCTCAAGAGCAATGTTACAGGTTGGAAAGCTATGGTAAAAACCATTGGAATGCAAGGAAGTACTTTACAATGCGCAATTTAGGAAGACTTTCAGAGATCACAAGTGAACCGAACTTTTTCTTACACTGGCTCCCGAAATGCTGCCTCATCTGTTATTCTTGTGTGCTGCACCTGAACTGGCTTCTCAATATCCTAAAATAAGATTCATAGAATCACAGAATCTCAGACTGGTTTGGGTTGGAAAGGGCCCTTAAAACTCACCCAGTTCCAACCCCCTGCCCTGGGCAGGGACACCTTCCACTAACTAGACTGTTAGCACAGAGCAGTTTTGAAAGCTATCTTTCAAACACATTACTGATCTGAGTCGAGCCTCACTTTACAATTTTCCCATTACCCAGTTTTCAAAAGGCAGGAGAAGGGGGATAGTATTTTCCTATGTCAGGAACCAGCAAAATGGAAGCCCTCTGGGACATGGCTTTGGTATGGTTTCTCCAGAAGATCCTGGCGCAGGAGGCAAGTCAGACTTTTGTGGCTATTGCACTTTTGGCCAAATTCGGCTGCTTGGACTTCAGGAAGCACAAAGCAGACAGTGCCCTGCTGCCAAGATGGGAATGTTTCACAGTAAAATTACCTAAATCATGAGCTTGCACCACTTTATAGCCACTTGGAGGGTCTGTAAACACCTCTGCACTGCAGGAGCAAGAGCGCCCTGTGCTAACCCAGGGCAGAACCAGCACTGCCACTCATCCTGTGCAGCCAACAGTTGCAACAGCTCAGCATGCAAAATAAACCATATATCTATATCTCACAGTCCATTCTAGTGACTGGTTCCCCCAGGGAAGCAGCACTGGCTCCTCCAAGTCATCGGCCAAAGGGGTACTAAATCCAAGGTGTTAAACCCCTCACTGTTTCAGATGAGGATGTTCCATGTTACCCAGCACAGAGCAAGTCTCTTGGTGTGCATTTCTTCCCATCACTTTGCATTAAAGGACACGTTCTCTTCTACATCTAAATCAGAGGAGCCTGTCAATCACAGCCTGATACACAACACAGCGCCATTCTGCACCACAGCTGTTTTGTCACATTTGATGTCTTGAGTCACTCAGCAGCATTTCTGAGGGTAGTTAAGATAAACTCCCTAGCACACTTATCTTCCACTGAAACAGGTAGAAGCAATCACTTCTCATCTCACCAAATGGAACATCGTCTGTTCTGCTTTTACACAATCTTTTATTGTTTCTGCAGATACCTGCAGTCAAGTTTTCTGCCCAAGAGCAGAATCATATGGGAACTTGCAAACATCCTTCTCCATTCTGGCAGAGACACACCGAGACATTGTAAATGCAACCCAGCCCAACCTGTCTTCCTTCACAGTAAATCTGACATTGCATACATCTCCGCAGTGGCTCTCTATCCCCTCGAGACAAGGGCTCCGCAGGAGTACTATTCCCCTTCTGTCAAAGCTAAGTGTATATATTAATCCATCTACGTTCATGGAAGAGGTTTATAACCCATCTAGATCATGCTATTCTATAGCTATCGTTACATTTTAGACAGCAAAAGCAATAAGCAAGCCTTCAAGAAGTTGTTGCAGCATATCATTTCAGCTGAACCTTTTGATGCCAGTCAGAAATACTGCTGAAAGCAGACTTCCAGGGGAATAGTCCCTCTTGAAAGACAAGACTGCTTGGCTGAATAGAGGGTCTGTAAAACTCATTTGCAGCGTGGCATTTTGCACGCAAGGTAAGGTCAGTCAAAGCCACTCATATACCGGTGAGGACAGCCACCCGCTGCCTGTCAGCCAGCACACGTGTTCCAAAGCAGCAGGGAGGAAGGGCTCTCCTCGCAAGGGTGGGAGAGCAGCTCACAGACACAACAGTGCAATTACACCTGTGGAATTAGCTGATAAACTCCATGTGCACACCACACACCCAGTGAAGAGGTGGCAGAAGTACAGCAGAACAGGCATAGCTACTGCTATCCCAGACAATTTCTCCTGTAAAAGCCTTAAAAATAATTTTCTAGATAAATTAGGCTTGCAAGAGGAAGAAGGGAGGCCTACACAAGACCTGGAGAGGGGCTTTGGACAAGGGCCTGGAGGGACAGGACAGGGGAATGGCTTTTACTGCCAGAGGGGAGACTGAGATGAGCTCTGAGGCAGAAGCTGTTGCCTGTGAGGGTGCTGAGGCGCTGGCACAGGGTGCCCAGAGAAGCTGTGGCTGCCCCATCCCTGGCAGTGTTCAAGGCCAGGTTGGACACAGGGGCTTGGAGCAACTGCTCCAGTGAAAGGTGTCCCTGCCCATGGCAGGGGTTGGAGCTGGAGGAGCTTTGAGGTCCCTTCAGCCCAAACCAGGCTGGGATTCTATGATGATACGACTTACACAAAACCCACTTCAGAGCATTACCACCACTGCACGTGGATACTGTATCCTGCTGCCAGGACACAGCAACACTGTCTGATGCCTGCTGTTTGGTCCATCAACATTAGTCACTTAAAATTTATAATAAAATAACTTTGAAACTATATGAAGATGGCATTTACACTGAAATTCATCAGGGCAAAAGTGAAGAACAAAGAATTACAGCTTTTTATTGCTTAGATAGCAACTCTTGAGGAGCTGGACTCACTTAATGCACCTCAGACTATGGGGCAGTTGCTCACCACACTCAGAGCCCCTATGGCTTTAAAAGAAGTAGAAAAATATAAAACCATAGAATAGGCTGGGTTGGAAGGGACCTTCAAAGCTCATCCAGTTCTAACCCCTCTGCAATGAGCAGGGACATCATCCACTAGATCAGGTTGTCCCAAACCACATCCAGCCTGGCCTGGAATGTCTCCAGGCACGAAGCATCCACCACCTCTCTGGGCACCCTGTGCCGGTGTTTTACCACCATCGTAAAAAACTTCTTCCTCACATCCTGCCTCAATCTCCCCTCTCTTACTTTAAAATCAAACCCCTTCATCCTATCACACCAGGTCCTGCTGAAAAGTCTCTCGCCATCTTTTCTTACAGGCCTCTTAAGCACTAAAAAGCAGCAATGAAGTCCTCCTGGAGCTTTCTCTTCTCCAGGCTGATCAACCCCAACTCTCTCAGACTTTCTCACAGGAGAGGTGTTCCAGCCCTTGCAGTTTTTTTGTAGCCCTTCTCTGGACCCTCTCCAACAGGTCTATGTCTTTCCTGTACAGAGGACTCCAGAGCTGGATGCAGTACTACTGAGCAATATTCAGAAGCTACCCTTACTGATGTTCAGTAAGTCTTACTCTTGAGTAATTGAAATCTTTCAAGTTGTGTAAAAGGGTTCCTGATGAGCCCAGAGACACATGGACTCAATTATCGGACTCAGTGATGCCAAGAGAGCAAAGGTTACACCAACCAGGACCTTCCTGCTTCCAGGCAGTGGAGGAGGCGAAGCTCCCAAGCTGGCTGATGCCTCAAAGCACACTGAAGCGCTCATGAGGAGGTTCTGAAGTTTATTCCTAGCGGCATGTTTCTTCAACAATACCTGCAGAAGTTTGTTCCTTGCCATTTGGTATCAACAGGCACAAAGCTCTCACGCGAAAACAACGGCAAGAGGACAAGGTAAACGAGATGCAGCCATGAACACAGCGCGTGGACTTACAGCACTCTTTGTAAATGCACTACCTTTTGGAAAACTACCTTTAACAGTAGCAACAAAAGTACTAATGACCTTCAAAGCATTTCAGTTAAGGCAGATTGGTCCCATTTAAGCCGGTCTTCCCACTGCTTAGCTTTAGTATGCAGCAACAGCAGCCTGAGAGCCCTTCGGGTCTGGTTAGAAAAAGGTGGTAGGGATCAGCTTTGTCATTGTTATTGCAAGTTTCTTGTTTGTTGTTTGCTCTTTACACACACACAAGCAGGTTTTCATTCTAAAAGTCTTCACAAAAAAGGCCTGTTTACACTCCGTGGTATTTTACTGAAGAGACAAAAGCCCCAGGCTTCAAGCAAGGGGTCAAACTGCACAGCAGGACAGTCATGCCATCCTCTCCCTTTCTCCACACCATCATCTCCAGTTATCAAATGAAGGTACCAGCATAATATACAAACATTGTATCAAACCTACAACAACACGGGCAATGCAATATTAGCTGCTGCTTTTTTGTAAGCTTACGTTTTAATTATTTAAACATTGTCTTTAAATTCATTAAAATAAAATTTGAAAGGCACATTTATTACAGAATTTGCTATTTGTTTCAACAGAATTGAAAAATGAGCTTTGCTTAGTCTTGCCTTAATTTAACTACTGGTAATTCCATTTTCAGTTGTACCATCTTACCTCAATCAGTTTGTTGGCATGTTCACGGAAAACCTGGGCATATTCTTTCACTTCTTTTTCATTCCCATTCTTGGCGGCTTCAATCAATACTAAAAGTGGAACGTTTGTTTCCAGAAAAGAGTCTGATACATGGTCCATAACAGCCTTGCGGAGCTAAAATAAATATAAAGGAATGAGTTATTTTCCCTTTTACTGTATTAATATGTAAAGCTCAAAAGTACTTTTGTCGTTGATTCTTTTCTCCTTTGTGTGACCAAAGCTTTCCCTGCCCTAAGTCTTGTCTATACACTTTTTGCTTCAATTTAAATTAAATCTCCTTAAAAACCTGGATTAGTTATGTAAGTGTAAGCCACCAGTTTGGCCACAAATATTGATTTCGCAGCTCATATTGGCTTTGTCTGAGTAAATTTGCCGCTTTCTCTCAGCTGATTAAACAACATGCTGCTTTAAATTTGCTATTTTTCTACTAGAATCAAAGCAGCTCTCAACAAACTTGATCCATACTCACATTTACTTGAAAGGGAATCTTGCTTTAAAAAAACAAATGAACAATAGATGGATGTTACATAAATAGAGTCCTCAAAGAAAATAGGCTCTCTAAGATGAATGCCATCAGAACTATAAACCATACTTGATTATGCTCAAAATCCATAAAACAAGGGTTGGTTTGGATGGGGTTTTTTTACACCTCTTCTGCCATGAGGATGACTGAGAATACAACATCTTTATCACACGCTAACAGCGGATTCCATTTCCACCCCATGCTACCCAGTGAACCACGCACTGGAAACCTCTAGCCTTTAATTCACTAAACACAAACAGGCAAGTCCACTGCCCGCTGGAAACAAATCAACAGAGAACACACTTCCAAGATGGCAAACAAGCAGAAACACACTAGTTTGTCTCAAGAAGCATCAATTTTATATATTAATCACCTGTCTACGCAAGTCTCGGGTCTTTTTGGTCATTTTATCAATCGCAGAGTTCAATGCATCGCTTCTTTCTTTGCGTCCAGCCTGAAAAACAAGACAAAAAGGTTAACAGCGTCTCAAAATAAAACCAGTATTATTCAAGTACCTTGTCAGACTCTTTATTCTTTTTTTAAGTGATTGTGCACAGTAAAAATAACATCTCCCTCTCCCAGTACCTCACTCTCTTCTTGCCTGGGTTGGGCAGTTCAGTAATATCTGACATCCTGAGATTCTACCTTTAACACTTCTTTCCTTCAGAAGAAAAGGATGGTTTTGTAAATTACAGAACCCCAGACTGGTTTGGGCTGAAGGGACCTCGAGGCTCATCCAGTTCCACGGGCAGGGACACCTTCCATAGAGCAGGGTGCTCCAAGCCCCTGTGTCCAACCTGGCCTTGAACACTGCAGGGATGGGGCAGCCACAGCTTCTCTGGGCACCCTGTGCCAGCGCCTCAGCACCCTCACAGGGAAGAGCTTCTGCCTCAGAGCTCATCTCAGTCTCTCCTCTGTCAGGTTAAAGCCATTCCCCTGTCCTGTCCCTACAGGCCCTTGGCCAAAGTTGTTCTTTAGATGTCTTTTTTTTCTAATAGCTGAAGACCACATTCCACCTCCAAGTTTCAGATCTCTCTTTTCTGCCCGCTCTGCCAGCATCCCCTTGGATGGCACTGCATCCAGCCCGGAGCAGCCTTGCTTCAACCCTCATCTTGTACCTCAGCTGCTGAGATCCCCCTGGTCAGTGCGTTGCACACAAACCTCTTGCATGCTGCATCCAACCTGCAGGCACAAGCACCATGCGTTCACAGGGCTGCACATCCATGCAAGAGTGCTCTCCCACACCTCTGTACCCTGCTGTCACAGGAGGCTACTCTTGAGCAGGCAGGCAAAAGCCCAAAATCAATTATCTTAAAGGTAAAATCCTTATAAAACATTTGTCAGGTATGATATCCAACATCCCCAGCAAGTATCCAGGCCTACCCACTGAAAGCTGGAGTTTGCCAAGCTTCAATACAGCGAGTTTCACATTGTTAAAGAGAGGGCAAGGGGCCAATGAAGCAGTAGTAGCTTCTCTCTTTTTAAGCAGACACTGGGATAGAAAATACCCTTATTTGCATCAAACTGGGGATGTTAGATAAAACAATGGTGGTGGTCTGGTTTTGCTGGGAGTATCCTGTTCAATACAGCTGATATCACAGTTCTGAAACACATTTTATGCAACCACAATCCAATTTCTGAAGTTCTAAGCCACAATCAATATAATTATCCTGTTGAGAAGAAAAACCATTTAGCAGTACTAAAGCAAGGGTATGCCACTTATCAATTCTCCCAGCAACAGCCTGGTGTGAAATACTTGGATGAGCAGCCTCGAATTTAAACCATGGAATTCACTCTACAGCAGCAATAAAAATTAAACAAAATTGGGGGGAAATCAGGATTCTGTAATGTCGTTTTTGTTTAATGAATTATTGAAGATTTGCCACCTCCCCTGATCAACTAACTTGATTCTCGTCACAACAGGTAACTGAAAAGTGACTGAAATAAAGACCAGGAGCTCGTTCTGACAACGCCACAGCCTTCAGCGGAGCTGGCACTGGCCTCTTCTCCATTCCACATTCAAAAATCAAAGCTGAAATCTCTAAATAAAGTGAAGGCCAATGCTACTTATCCACTGAACGCTTGCTGCGCCCATGCTTGGTGGATACGAAGACAAGACGCAGTTAGGTTGGAAAGCCCTGCTCAGCTTCTATTGAACAAGACCACCGTGTCCCGCACTGCAGCGCCGGGCGCTGCCCGCACCCCCAGGAGGGACCAGGCTCCTCACCCAAAAACCTGCCAGCAGGAGCTGGACCACCTCAAAGCCTGCTCCAAGACACACACTTGCAATCACAGCTGCTTGCCTCAGTAATGCTTTCCCACCAGTTTACCCACTGCAATGTGACCATTCTAGGAGCACACGGCGCCCTGCTGTACGTACGTTTATTTTTTTTTTCCAGGAGTATCTTTGGATACAAGAGATATATTCATCCATTCTGTAGAAAGCTGAACACTCAGCTGTTCCAGGAAGTGCCATTTTACTTCTCCCTGGGTGCCCCTATGTTACCACTTTAACATGAGGCAGAAGCATGCTTGTGAAGCGCGTCCATCCATCGCTTCTGCTTTGCCATCCCTGGCTTCATCGTCCAGAACAGCCCCAGTACACAAGGACCAGATACTTTTGGATGACAGAACCACCAAGAGATGGCTTCAGCTAATGGACATTGAGTACATGAAACCAGACCACAACCAGTCCTATGTGAAAAGCACATAATGCACCCATTACAGTCTAAGCAGCACCAGTTTCATTCTGTTGATCTGTTCCTATTAAGCCACACCACATATTAGCACAGAGAGAGCTGCATAATCTAAACCCATTAAATTTTAGCAAGGCAGCTCCAGTTTATTTCCACCTTGTTGGCATTCAGAGATTATAGAGAGCAGCTCGTCAAATGTAGTAACAGAATTTCCTTCTGAAGGTTGCAACATAAAAGGCCCTGCTAAGTCTGCTGTGGTGATTTAACAACTTAGCACAAACAACCCTGCTCCTTCATTGGGAGTGGGATACAACAGCACAAACACGATGGATGCCCACACCACTGTCCTACAGAGACCCTGCTGTCATTAACATCTTAAATCACAGGCAATTTGAACCTGGCCCGGAGACAAAGACATGAAGCTGTCCATCTGAAGTTTCTTGACATTTTCTGCTTCAAAAGAAACATAAAACTATAGGACCAAATACACCCTGTTAGGTACAAGTGGAGGCAGGCAGTAGGACAGTGGATGCTGGAGCACATGAAGAGCTGTACAGCCTGTGGCTGCACAAACCCTCCAGGGCACAAGATCATTCTTGACCACAGCAGTGTCCTGGGTTCGGCAGTAGCAGTCATTTTTCTCCTTCTTGGGAGCTGGTGTGGAGCTGTATTTTTTGACTTTCAGCCTGGGAACAGTGTTGATAACACCAATGCTTTGGTTACTGCTCAGAACACTTTGGTCTGGCCAAGGACTTTCTGAGTCTCATGCTCTGCCAGGGAGGAGGGTAAGCCGGGAGGGAGCAGAGACAGG
>JAOEHY010010380.1:0-23819 GCA_025447955.1 Psilopsiagon aurifrons
ACCGAGTGCAGCCCCGCCCATCGCGCACCCTCCCCTCAGCAGAGCAGTGCGGGTGCTCTCTGCACCCCGAGCTCTGCACCGCATCCTCCCCTCTCATCGGCTCTGTCTGGGTGCCTACGCTGCCACAGTTGGGGCAGTCAGAACAGAGCTCCCAGACCGGGCCCTGCTCACATGGCGAGTGCTCACCATCCCGCTCGCCTGCCCGGGCGAACTACCTCGAACCCCCCCTGTTCTTCGCCCTCCCTGGGCAGGTTTTCACCTAGTCAGGGTTGGTGCCACGGCCTCTCCTGGCGCCGCCCCCTGTGAGTGAGTTCCTCGCGTCTGCTGAGCTACCGGCTCCTGGGCAGGTCCTCTCAAGGTCTTGAGGCTCCCTCAGTGCCTGTTGCTGCTCGGTGCTGAGGCTCCTTGGCTCTGAGCTTCCCCTGCTCAGGTGTTGAAGGAGGCCTCTCTCAAGCTGCTCACCTCAGAATTCTGTCTAAATTTGTGTTTTGGAGAAGCTCTCTGCCACATTCTTGGAAAGGTTTTCACTGCTCTGAGTATTAAATAAGAGCTGCAAAAATTCGTATAGCTGCCATGAATGACAAGTGCCTAGAAATTATCTTGCTCATCAAATGCTGAGCATGTTAGTGTGTTCCAGGAGCTATGCCTACTATGGAAATCACAATGCCACTGTGTAGTCCTGAATAATGTGCTGTATTCAACCATGTTTAAATCATACCATTTAATTGCTATCATGCTTTCTGCATGGTTTTAGGCACAATAACTTATCCCAGTATCATGGTTTAATCCCAGCCTGTAACTCAGAAACCACACAGCCGTTCGCTCACTCCCCCTGCTCCCAGAGGGATGGAGGCGAGAGCTGAAGGTATGTAACTCCCACAGGTTGAGATAAGAACAGTCCCATAACTAAGGTATAACACAGACCACTGCTGCTACCACCAATAATAATAATGATAAGGGAAATAACAAGGGAAGAGAATACAACCGCTCACCACCTGCCAACCAATACCCAGCCAGTCCCAGCTGTGATCTTGCCCTTCTGAGTAACTGCCCTCAGTTTATGTACTGGTCATGATGTGCTGTGGGATGAAATAACCCTTTGATTAGTTTCAGTCAGGTGTCCTGTCTCTGCTTCCTGCCAGCTTCCCCTCCTCCCTGGCAGAGCATGAGACTGAGAAAGTCCTTGGTCTGAGTAAACATTACTGAGCACCAACTGAAAAAAATCGGTGTTATCAGCACTGTTCCCAGGCTGAGAGTCAAAAACACAGCACTGCACCAGCTAGTAAGAATGAGAAAGATGATTGCTACTGCTGAACCCAGGACAGTATCCACCCCTTATTCCATACCATTTATGTCATGCTCAGATCCCACATTTTCCATGTACCATCACTCTTGTCTCATATATATATGTATATATACACGCGCACACAAAAAGAGAGAGAGAGATCATTCCTTATTGCTTGGACCAATCCCTATAAAGCTGCTGAGTCCATCCTGTTGATGATGTTGGGCTCCACCTCTTGTAACAGTCTTTCAGAGCAGGCAAGGCTGTGTGCAGTGTTGGATCATTGCCTGCTGATGATACCGCAGTACTTACCTGGTTTCATCAAATTTCATTCTTTCTTGGAGTGATGGTCACAGGGAAGTTGGCACCAGCCGCAGGTGACCTGAAGACATCTAGTTGGTGGGCTATAAAAGTGCTACATAGCAGGCAACAGCATACAATTAAGTTCATTGGCTGTTTTCCCTGAAATCAAATCCCCTTGATTTACACATCAGACTTCCCCACCTTCCTGCGTTGGCCACCAATTATATCTGGGTTCCTGAGCAAAAGCAATCTCACAGGTTGGTTTGCCTTTACCTGAAGCAGGAATAACACAGGCAGTCTTCCCCAGCAAATTCTTTATGTGCACCACAGGAACTTTGCCCCCTTCTACAGTATGTGAAAGTTCTGACTGGGCTGGGCCAGCCCTGTTGGCAGATGCTGTGGTGTTGACTAACCAGGTGCCTTTTGGTAAATGTGCATCCCAATGCTTGAAAGTCCCACAACCCATTGCTCTCTGTGTAGTTTTTAACCACCCATTGTACCATTTGATTTTCACAGAGACTGATGCATGGTAGGGCATGTGATATACCCACTCAGTGCCATGCTCTTTGGCCCAAGTGTCTGTAAGGTTGTTCTGGAAATGAGTCCCATTGTCTGACTCAGTTCTCTCTGGGGTGCCGTGTTGCCATGGAATCTGTTTCTCAAGGCCCAGGACAGTGTTCCTGGCAGTGACATGGGGCACAGCGTATGTTTCCAGCCATCCGGTGGTTGCTTTGGTTGCTTCCACCATGGTAAACACATATCGCTTGCCTTGTCAGCTTGGTGGAAGTGTGGTACAATCAATCTGCCAGTCCTCCCCATATTTGTACTTCAGTCATCATCCTCCATACCAAAGAGGCTTTAGCCATTTGACTTGCTTAATTGCAGTCCATGTTTCACACTTGTGAATAACCTGGGAAATAGTGTCCCTTGTTAAGTCCACCCCTTGGTCACGAGCCCATCTGTATGTTGCATCTCTGCCATCATGGCCTGAAGTGCCATGGGCCCACTGGGCCAAAAGTAATTCACCCTTATGTTGCCAATCTAAGTCCATCTGAGCCACTTCAGTCTTAGCAGCTTTATCCACTTACTGGTTGATCTGACGTTCCTCAGTGACCCAACCCTTGGATACATAAGCATCTACATAGCACATACCTTCACCACCAGGTTCTGCACCCGGTCAGTGATATCTTGCCACAGTGCAGCAGCCCAGATGGGTTGACCTCTGCATCACCAGTTGCTCTGCTTCCATTGCTTCAACCACCCCCACAGGGCATTTCCTACCATCCATGAGTCAGTATAGAGATAAAGTACTGGTCACTTTTCTCATTCAGCAATGTCCAAGGCCAGCTGGATGGGTTTCACTTTGGCAAACTGACTCGATTCACCCTCTCCTTCAGCAGTTTCTGCAACTTGGCCAGTCCATGATGACTTCTAGAATTCCTAGACGACTGGGATTTCCTATTCGAGCTCATGTAATTAGTAGAGCCCACTTACTCCATGTAGCATCAGCTGCATGATGTGTAGAGGAGACCCTACCTTTAAACATCCAGCCCAGCATAGGCAGCCAGGGTGCCAGGAGGAGCTGTGCTTCAGTGCCAGTCGCTTCCAAAGCAGCTTGAATCCCTTCATAGGCTGCCAGTATCTTTTTTTCAGTTGGGGTATAGCTGGACTCAGATCCTCTGTATCCTCAACTCCAGAAGCCAAGGGGTGAACCTCGAGTCTCCCCTGCAGCTTTCTGCCAGAGGCTCCAGGAGGGACCATTCTCCCTGGCTGCAGTGTAGAGCACATTTCTTACATCTGCCCTAATTTGGACTGGTCCAAGGGCTACTGCATGAACTATCGCTCGCTTAATTTGCTCAAAGGCTTGTTGTTGCTCAGGGGCCCATTTAAAATAATTTTCTTCTGGGTCACATGATAGAGAGGGCTTACAATCAAAGTGCAATTCAGTATGTGCATTCTCCAGAACCCCACAACACCCAAGAAAGCTTGTGTTTCTTTCTTATTAGTTGGTGGAGACATTGCTGTTATCTTGTTGATCGCATCTGTGGGAATCCGGCGACATCTGTCTTGCCATTTTATTCCCAAAAATCGAATCTCCTGTGCACGTCCCTTGACCTTACTCCTTTTTATGGCAATAACAGCTTTCATCAGGTTTTGGATTATTTTCCTCTCTTTCTCAAAGGCTTCTTCCACTGTGTCACCCCACTCTATAATGTCATCAATGCATTGCAGGTGTTCTGGAGCTTGCTCCTGTTCCACTGCAGTCTGGATCAGTCCATGGCAGATAGTAGGGCTGTGTTTCCACCCCTGGGGCAATCAGTTCTGAGTGTACTGTACTATGATTTGTCCCTCTCTGGTATGACTAGGATGACAGCACACCTCATTTAAATGTTTTACTAATTTTTCTGGATTTTGCACTTGTTCAGTGGTGAAGTTCTAAAGCACTGGATGGGCCTACTGGCGTAGATACCTGCCAATACTATCCCACACACTCTGTCACTCATGACTTTCCAGCCTTGGGGAAAAACTCTTATTCCTCCTATATTGTTGTCTAACCCTAGAAAAGGCCCAGATCCGACTCTGCTTTATTTTCGAGATCAGATGAAATAGTCATGGGTAAAACATACTCTGTATGTGTACCAACATGGCGATCCCCATCACAATCAGCAGGCAGGTCTCAAGGGTACTTAAAGGACATTTAAAACCTTCAGAACTCTCAAATGATGCTGTAAATGGCCTGGTAGGGGAGCTGGGAAGGTAAGGGAACGTCTCCTTCACAGGCTGACCATCCAGGGAGAAGAAAAAAGATGTGCAATTGCTAAACACATCTATTATATACCTCCCAAAGTATAGACATGGTGACTACACTTGGAACACAAGCCAGATCAGTTTTATGATCAATGATTCTATTGTATTACAAGTCATTACCATAAAGTACAATGAATCAAGAACCGTAGCCCTAGGCCTCCAGCCAATAAACACTAACACAGCAAATACTGGCTGTAAGTAAGGTATGTCGTGCTGAAAGTCTGAGATCAAGAACAACAACTTTGAGAGCCAATAATTCAGCGTTGTTACAAGAAACTTTTAATCCGAACCAATGAATGCTTATCACAAATAAGATTAGACGCACTCAGGTAAGATCTGTCATTATCCCAACCCTTTGAGCCCCACATTGGGTGACAAAAGAACTGTTGTGGTTTAAGCCCAGCCTTAACTCAGAAACCACACAGCTGTGTGCTCACTCCTCCCCTTTCTCCCCCGCTGCTGGGGGGATGGGGAGGAGAATTGAAAGAATATAACTCCCACAGATTGAGATAAGAACAGTCCAGTAACTGGGATATAACACAAACCATGGCTGCTGCCACCATTAATAATAATGATAAGGGAAGTAACAAGGGAAGAGAATGCAACCACTCACCACCCTCCGACCGATACCCAGCCTAACCCAAGCAGTGATCTAGCTCTTCCAAGTAATTGCTCCCTGTTTATATAGCAGGGCACTGTGGTATGAAATACCTCTTTGGCTAGTTTGACTTAGGTGCCCTGTCTCGGCTTCCCTTCCTCCCTGGCAGAGCATGAGGCTCAGAAGGTCCTTGGTAAGAGTAATCATTACTGAGTAGCAACTAATGACTGGTGTTACCACAAGACTTCTCAGGCTGAGAGACCAAAACACAGCACTGCATTAGCTACTTAGAAGGAATAAAATGACTGCTGCTCCTGAACTGAGGACACACAGACTCCTAGACATTTAGGAATGGATTTAACATGACAAAAAAATATCCCAAATAGGCAGCAAGTGTCATCCACTTGGATGTGGGGACAAAGGCAATTTAACTGCATACATGCAGGCTGCTGCTGTGTTGGGGAGCCTTGAAAATGGGATCCATTCCTGGGTAGTACAGACGTAGGTAGTGTCCCACTTCAATCAAGCCCCTATTGTGCTCCAAATTAATAAAATTAAAGGATACCTTTTAATCAGTCACATCACATCTAGGGATAATTGTTAGTGAAAGGATCAATGTTTCCCTTGAAAAATCCCCTTAGAATGGTGACCTTTAGATGTTCCAGTGAGCACTAGCTGAGGAAGAGCTATGGAGTGACCCCCTGTCATCATTCTCAAAGCAGAGAATGCATTTTTTCAGTATGTTGAGTCACACTGCTTAGGAAATCTAAGAGAATATGCATTAATTTTTTATTGTTGTCACTGTTGTATTATTATTATCATCATCATTACAATTATTATTAAGCTGAGCATGTGCATGTATGCATAGTGGGTTTGTTTTCAGGAACAGCATCACAAGACATGATAAAACAAGTGCAAAAATATATCTGTAGAGGACTGGGTCTTTGTGTGCATGTGTGGTAATCATAATCAGTCACACTGTATTTCTGCCTTAGGTTACACAAGCTGAAAGAAAGGTTGAGAACCACGGTTACAGATAATCCTCTGTAATGATTTTGCTTTCTTCAGGATGATCTTGACAACAGCACCTTGCCCTAGGAAAGTTTTTTTTGATCCATTTTGTGACTGAAATACAAATTCCCTATTTTTCATTTGCCTCTCTTCAAATTAATGATCCCTGCAATAAAGATGGCCTGTCCAGGAGTGGTTTCTTCAAACAGATTAAAAGAAATAACAAAGCTAAAACTCAGGTTTGGGAATTGAGTCTGAAAGGTGGGAGGGCACTTTGTCTTTATTTGCTTTTCTTTCTGCTTTTCTAAGGATGCTGTCATATCCTGTTACTCAGATCATTCATTGGATACTATTTCACTTATCAAGGACATAGGCAAACAGAGTTGTTAGGAGCAGAAGAGGGCTGGATTTTTAAGTCATAATGCTTCATTATAGAGACAGTTTCCATGCAAAAACAGAACACTGTGGCCAGTTAAAGTTATCTGCAGTTTGGTAAAAAATTATGACTTTTCGTGGCTGTGTTAAAGAAGCTGATAAATCTATCCTCTGCTGATACAGGTACACAAAAGTCAAAATGGCTGCAAGTGCTAGAAAACAGCATCCCAATCTGGTATCCTGAATACATGCTTCATGCCATTTGGGATCCCATTAACATTCAGGACTTTTTCAGGGATATAATAAATCTAACACAGTGTCACAGAAGTCCCAGGCTTTTCTGGAGTAGCAGCAAGAGATGAGTGAGATATTTCACCAGCTTAAAATGGCAGCATACACCTACATTTAGACAATCCAGGATTTTTTCTCCTCTTCCTAAAAAAAGAAGAAGCTGATCCAGGCAGCAGGACTGTCAGTATAAAGACTCTAGGTCTTCCTGCTGTTCCCTACTTTCCCCCAGATTCCGTACAGAAGTAGGGACAAATATTAATTTACCTTATCTTTTTCAAGTTCGTATTTCTTCACCTACAATTTTCCTTAAGTAAAATCAACATGAAAGAGAATCTGGAAATATAACTGAATTCACACAGTGTTTGAGGCTACAAAGATCAATTAATAGATCAAGCAATAGACAGATCCAAACCTCGGCTCAAACATAGCCACCTAAAGTAGGTTACTCATGGCCACGTCCAGTCAGGTTTTGAAGAGCTTCAAGGATGGAGACTCCACAACCTTTCTGGGCAACTTATGACAGTGTTTGTCTACCCTCACTGGGAAAAAATAATATTTTTTCACATGTTTAAATACAATTTCCTGCATTTCAGTTTGTGCCTTTTGCTTCTTGTCCTGTCGCTGTGCACCCCTGAGAAGGTTCAGCCTCTATAGTTTTGGTTTCCCCACATGCCCCAGCAGATATTTTTGTACATGGAAAAGATCTCTCAGAGCTTTCTGCTCTCCATACTGAGCAGACACAACTCTCACAGCGCCTTCTCATCTCCTGATACACAAGATGCTCCAGTCCCTCTATCATTTTTGTGGCCTTTGACTGAACTTGGACCAGTGTATCCATTTCATGTGAACTTTGTGAAACCCCATTTGGAGCACTGTGTACAGTTCTGGTGTCCATAGCATAACAAGGACATGGAACTGCTGGTACAAGTCCAGAGGACGGAGCACCTCCCATATGAAGGCAGGCTGAGAGAACTGGGGCTGGAGAAGAGAAGCTGCATGAAGACCTCATAGCAGCCTTCCAGTATCTGAAGGGGTCCTATAGGGATGTCAGAAAGACTCTGTAGAGACATAGAGGTAATGTGTCACTTGTAGTGACAAGGGGTGATGGGCTCAAACTTAAACAGGGGAAGCTGAGGTTAGATATAAGGAAGAAGTTCTTTACTGTGGGGGTGGTGAGGCACTGTAGCAGGTTGCCCAAAGAAGTTGCAAATGTACTATCCCTTGCAGTGTTTAAGGCGAGGTTGGACAGGGCCTTGAGAAACGTGGCTTAGTGTGAGGTATCCCTGCCTGTGGCAGGCAATTGGAACTGGATGATCTTAAGATCCTTTCCAATCCAAACCACTCTTTGATTCTGTGATTCATGAGGTTTGCATGGACTCAATTATCCAGCCTGTTGAGTTCCTTCTGAATAGCAGAACGATCCTGATGAAATATAATGCTGTATGTTCAGTAGGGTATTCACTTGCCAATTAGCTTGGACAGAAAATTCAAACTGCTGCTATTGCTGTTTCTACCATTATTATTATTACTTATCATTATACTTGCAATAAGCCAGTAACAATTCAATGCAAATTCATCAGTCAACACTTGAACACAACAATAAAGTAAACTAATGTAACAGTGTTTGGGACCAAACCAATCCCTGTTCTGAATGGTATAGCAAGAAAGAGAAATAAAGATCTTTAAGACATTCCAAGAATGCTTTTCTGTTACTATGATTTTTTTCACCAATCACTTGACCATTCTTTCTGAACACCTGATAATCTGTTTCTTAAATGATCACAGTGATTTCCTGATCATAAAAAAAGGAAAAAAAAAAAATAGAGATATATAGACTTGTATTACTATTCCTTTGGTATTTTCTTGATATGAATGATAAAAGGGGATTTATCTCCTTATATTAAGTCCACTGTTATAGGAACCAAAGTTAAGCACTCGGCACCTTTATTGACTCTGAAGTGGCAAGCACATTTTGAAATAAAATCACCACTTGCAGGTGAACATCTGTCAATTTTTTCATCCCATTTAGCAGACATTAATACCAGGCCATATTATTAATAATTTTTATTAATTAATGTATTTATTAAAATATATTGAATTTCACATCACTGTTTCATTCTAACATAAAATACACTTCAACTTGATGGTTGCTGACTTTGGATTCATTAGAGTAAGTCAACCTTTAACTACAAGACAGTGTATTGAGAAGCTTGTTCACTTTCCATGCCCAATTAATCTTAGGTTTGGAGTGCATGCAATCAAATGTGCGAGACATACAGTGGTTTTCTGATGTGGATTCCAGCTTATTCAATACTTAGCTAATGTCACTGAACTTACTTTAGCAATATTTTTATCAGTTACCACTATCCAGTAATTCTTATTTTGCTGATTTTGGCCAGACTAAATTCAAACTTTTCTTTCCATAGAGGAAAATGGATGAATAATCCAGGAAATATAATAGTACTCTTTTAATACGTAGCTAAAATAAATGTAACATTCGTGTAGGTCTCAGGTTATTGCTTTAGCAAGAAAGTCAGCTGTGCTATTAGCTGGCTTTTAATTTTTTAAACCTTTTACTCTAGTGCCCGACTTTGCAAATTAAAATAAGCTTGTTCTAATATTATATTTTTGAATATTTACTGCCTTAAATCAGGGAAAAAATGTAAAGAAAGCAAAGCAAATGCATGTGGTAAACAAGTTAAATGACTATTGCCCAGGGCTACCAAATAAGTGTGCTGAGCCATAGTGATGATTTGCTGCATTTGTAATATTTTGTTGTTTATGTTAATGTGTAAGTAACAAAGAATTAAATCATTATAGAACCTTTTGGCACTGATTTCTTATTTTCTTTTCCTTCCAAAACAACAGACACACACATGTCTGGGGGAAGGCTGATCTTTAGGGAGTAAAGCTGACAATATTAGAGAGTATTGAGCGAGCATCTCCCAAAAGGAGATCAACCAAGTTTATATCCCAGGAGCCATTTAAGCTCAAATTGCTGCTGACAGCATCATTATTGAATTACTTATTCATATGATAATACCAAAGTAGAAGCAGGGTTCACGTTGCTGGATGCTATCCATAGTTAAGATACATATCTACATGAAGATTTTTGATCCAGATCTTTGAGGTGTTTTCTGAGTCAGCTCGCTCTTCCTCTGCTTTCAGCTGAGCCATGGGGACAAGTAAAATCCAGACATACAGAGCTGTTGTTCAACAAGTTTACATGTAGGTGAAGAAATAAACAGGACACATAAGCAGTTATTAGGGTCAAAGATTTGTTAAATAACAAAACAGATATGCTGGTTATGAGCATCTGGAAAGGCCAGGACTTCACAATCCTTGTCAATATATTCCAGTGTGGAAGGTGGCCTCTCCTTAAAGAGATCAGCTGCTTTGCCTACTCTTGTATTCTGAAAGTCATTAGGATCTGTTAGAAAACACAGAAAGAAAACATAAACTATCTCAGTGCATCTTTGGAAATTAGTAATCATTCAGGTATGTTGTTTGCACAAGGGATGGAGAATCATTTTTATATTTTTCCTGTACTTTTATTGTGAAGAAGAGGCGCACCAGATTTTGTAACTAGGATGATAAGC
The DNA here is from genome assembly GCA_025447955.1 of Psilopsiagon aurifrons. Taxonomy (NCBI): domain Eukaryota; kingdom Metazoa; phylum Chordata; class Aves; order Psittaciformes; family Psittacidae; genus Psilopsiagon; species Psilopsiagon aurifrons. The sequence continues at coordinate 10,271 of JAOEHY010010380.1, forward strand.
TTTCAAGAAGAATTTGTATGGTTGAAGGGGTAAACTATATAGCAAAATGGAAGTCAGGCTGAAAGCGAAAAACTAGCAAGTGGAGTTGAAGGTGCAATGTGCATGCACACACTGAAAGTGAAATTTCTCAGATGAAGTCAGGCAGCTCAGGGAAGATGAAGATAACAGCTCTAGAACCATAAAGCTGCTAAGCCGTTTGTTGTCTTTAGAGTCTTGACAACAGACAGTCAAGGACTGAACTCATTTATGAATCAAATTCCATTTTCAATAATCCTTTGACTAACACAGGCAGTTTGACTTGGAAGAGATACGCAGCTTTGAAGAGTACCTGGATGTGTCTTTCACACATCCCAGTGTTGAGACTTTTGCTACAGAAAGTGGAAAAAACTATGCCTTTTGCAGGCCTATGGTAATAACTGAATGCTTTGACTCAAGTAAAGAGGGAAGAGTAGAAGAGAACATTTTTCAATGGAAAAGGACCTACAGCCATCATCTTGTCCAACTGCCTGACCAATTCAGGGCTGACCAAGTTAAAGCATGTTGTTAAGGGAATTGTCCAAATGCCTGGGATTGACAAAACACTGACATGCTTGGGACGTTGACCACCTTCCTAGGAAACCTGTTCCAGTGTCTGACCAACCTGCTTGTAAAGAAATGCTTCCTAGCTTCCAGTCTAAACCTCCCCTGGTGCAGCTTTGAAAGGTAACAGGCCAGGATACTATTGAAATGGATGTTTATCTCTGGACACAGAAAGAGGGTCTTGGCAGCGGGGTGTACTGCCTTCCTTGGCCCCAGTTCCTGTTCTGCTACCGCAGCTACCCTGTTTATCCAGCTTCTTTTCCAGTACTCCAAGCAGTATGAAAGCTCCCACTCTATATGGCAACCAGGAGTGTACACAGAGAACATCCTGCTGTACCCATCCTATCCCACAAGAAGCTGTAAAAGAATATAGAAGCTGCCATCACAGATCACAGTGAGATCATCATGCCTCTTTACAAGACTGAATGTGACAAAATGACCACATTTATGGGTCATTTATGGGCAGGCCTGCTTGCCTGCCCTTCTTACAGCTGGACTACATCTGTCTTACTTTCTAACAATTTATTCTATTCATCATTTATTGAAAGCCTTTTGCTTCCACACACTGCATCTTTTATGTGGCAAGAGAGTCTCTGTTTTGCAGAACTTTTCATTGACTAGACATAGGGCAGGAAGGGACTCAGTGACACACAGATGTGGCAAAGGACTTGAACCCACTTTCTAAAACCTCAATCCATTGACCAGGTGGGCAAGTCATTCCTTGCAGGAAACATCACTCTGTTATGGCAGTATAGGTGTCTACAGGAGACTATCTGCCCACCTTCAGGGGTTTTGGTGATTCATTAGCCACTTAGATCCCAGACAGCATGAGGAGGTCAAAGCCTTACTGTGTGACAGCTTCATTTACAAAAAAAATAGTACTTGGAAGTGCTCATATGGGAAAAGCTCCAGAACTGCTGAGTTAAGTTGTTAGATGATGCCTCAGACATTCCATACTAGGAATTACATTAATTCCATCTCCCCACCACCCCAGGAGCCATTTCACCTCCAGCTTCTCCTTCAGAGAGCGCAGAAGTGAATAGGGTGCTGGAGGAAATATCCAGAGCACTAATAATTACACACACCTCTTGGTCATTCTGTACTTCTTGGTGTGGGAAGGGGAAATAGGAGTTACTATGAACATCTGGGATGATTTCACGTGTGAAGGTGGCATGCTTACATATGGGTTGTGATGTTCTGGTTCTGTCCAGTTGATCTCTGAACTGAGAGAAAAAGAGGGTATCCTTATACCTCCTAAAGAGGAAAAGACAGAGATGCTTCAGGAGGATGTGGAGTTTATTAAATGCCTTTTCATTAGAAGAAAGACATTCCGGTCTCACTGTAACTGGTGCAGGGTTTATCCCTCCGAAAGTTGTTCTAAAATTAAGTTTATAAAAGGTGGAATAAATTGAGAGAGAGAGAGAGAGAGAGAGAGAGAGAGGCAAGCAGAGGTGCTTTGATTTCTTTGTTCCCTTCCCATAAATATTAATGCATTTCCTAGGCGCTGCCATTGTGACATGCTGTGGACGGGGGCAGGACGTGTGCTTTCCTGGCTCTCAGCCTTGCTGCATACAGAACAGTGCTTTCAGAAAGGCTGCAGGTGAAATGCACACACAAAGTAAAATTATAGCTGCCCCTTGTCAACATGGGCCAATAATAGCTGCTTATTCCATCAGTGGATAATGCAGTCATTGTGTCAGAGACCTACTCAATGATATTGTAATATGACGGGGAAAAAGGTAGTATAGGTTGCCAGAGGAAGAGTCAAATTGGCAGTTTATCACTGATACTTCCTCCCCATCTACTCTTCAGAAATGTTTCCCTTCTATCACACAAGTTCCTTAACAATTTTCTATTCACAGTCTTTGTCATTCTCATCAGAACAAAAGGAATGCAAGTTATGAAATGGACTGAAAATGCCTTAAATATGAATAAATTATTATGTGGAAAAGCACAAGTTTAATATTAGTTGAAAGAAACAAAGGAAAGCAAAGCCAGTAACAGAAAGGTAAATAAAAATCAGAGATCATAATTCCTAGAGTTACGATTATTCTGATGAGAATACCTCTGGAATTCTAAAATCATGGGTAAATTGTGGTTAGCAACTTTATAAAAAAAAGAGGAATTGCAATCCTTTCCCTTGAGAATCTGAAACATAACACATAAGAAGAAGTAACAGGAGACAGATAAAAGGGGTTCCATGAGGAAGTTCTGAGACAATGTGGGTTTATGTTAAAATGCAATGGGCTTTTTAATTCAGTTTCTTAATATCACAGGTACCACAACTGGTTTATCTCCATTCTTTAAAAAATACTGCTTTTAACATGCCACGATAAGTGGTCATATTAACTTCAGGGGAATTCATTTGGCTTTATAAATTTTAGAGAATCAGTCTTGATTTGTCACGTAAATAAACCATGTAATAGGTTTTCTAGAGATAGGTAACACAAGTGGACAAATCATCTCAAGCCTGATAAATGCTATCCTAGAAATGTGTCTCTGTCTTTCCACTAACTATATGGAGAGATTAGTGTCCTGGGTTCAGCTGAGAACATTTTCTTCTCAGTAGCTGGTACAGTGCTGTGGTTTGTCTCTAGGGTGAGAATAATGTTGATAACTGATGTTTTAGTTGTTGCTAAGCAGTGATCAAGGGCCCTTCTGCTTCTTATGCCCTCACAGTGAAGAGGCTTGGTGTGTGCAAGGAGCTGGGAGGAGACACAGCCAGGACAGCTGACCCCAGCTGACTCAAGGAATGTTCCACACCATACGGCATCATGCTGCTCAGCATATAAACTGGTGGGAAAGCTGGCAGGGGCTGCTTCTGGGGAACTGTCTGGGGATCAGCCAGGGGGTGGTGAGTGATTGCATTGTGTAGTATTTGTTTTGTATATTCTGATTCTCTTATCATTCCTAGTAGTAGTCATAGTAGTATTTTCCCTTCCTTTTCTGTCCTGTTACACTGTCTTTACCTCAATCCATTAATTAATAATTTTTTTCTCAATTCTCTTCCACAATGCACCGGGGAAGAATAAGAGAGAATCTGTGTGAAGCTCAGTTGCCTCCTGAGCTTAAACCATGACAGTCCATTTTGGCACCCAAAGGATTCAAGGGAAAAACAGGTTTGATTGGAATGTGCTAGATTAACTTGTAGTTGTAATTGCTGTTTAGGTATTAGTTGGCAGACTTCTGTGCTTGCCATGGGGCTTGCTTGCCTTACGATATATTAAAGCCTAGTGCTTGTTAATGGCTGCTTTCTGCTTTTGCTGCTTGCTGCTTACTGTGGTGTTGTACTGGTTGTCATCTGACTGTGCTGTGATAACAGTGATGACAATGTGCTTGGGCTGGCAGATGGCAAGGGGATCAATGCTGTGTCTGTTCTGCTGTACTGTACAGGCAGGAACACCTGTTCTAGCATGAGCTCAAGGTGAAAGGATTATGACCTGTGGATGAGTCCATGCAGGAGCGGGACACCCCAAAGTGACTATGGCTGTGGATAAGCCCTTGCTGCAGAAGATACCCCTGGAAGCATGAGTGAATGAGATTGTGCTGGAGCACCTCAAAAACGTGAACACAGATAAGCTCACAAGAGCATGTACAGCCCTGGAGGGACTGCTGCCATGGGTAAGGTTGTGTTGAAGCAGTTTTACTTCTAAAGGGACTGTGGCTGTGGGTAAAGCCATGCTGAAGCAGGTATATATGTGAAGGCATTGCGGCCCATGGAGAAGGCTACACTGGAGCAGACACATCTCAAAGCGACTGTGGCTGTGAATAGGTCTATGCCACAGCATAGCTGCATGTTATGAGCGCTACTATTGCAGGAGCCCCTTGCTGCTAGGCAAGGGGAGCTGCCTTTGATGCCAAGTAACTCCACACAATGCACCATCTCACCTGTCTTGAGTGAGCACATAATATAGAGCCCAAAGTCATGGGTTAAATGGGCTCAGCAGACATTTTAGAGACATTTTACAGGGATAGTCCTGTAGGCTACTTGTGTACTATATCAAAAGTTGGGAAGGGTGATGATGGTTAATGAAGTTGTGTTGGATTATGTGAGTCTTGAGCATGACATAAATGGTATGGAACAAGGAATGGAGGATGTGCTGGTTCAGGCTGGGATAGGTTTGTTTTTTTCACAGTATGGAGCTATGGTTTGGACTTATGGTGGAAACAGTGTTGGTAACACAAGGACGTTTTAGTTACTGCTGAGCAGTGCTTACACGGCATCAAAGCTTTCTCCGCTCCTTACACCCACACCACCAGTGAGTAGGCTGGAGATGCACAAGGAGCTGAGAGGGAACACAGCCAGGACAGCTGATCCCAACTCTCTCAAAGGATCTTCCACACCATATGACACCACGCTCAGCACACAGACCTGGGGGGAAAAGAAGGAAAGGGGGGACATTCAGAGTGGTGGCGTTTGACTTCACATGTAGCCATTACATCTGATGGAGCCCTGCTGTCCTGGACATGGCTGATGTGCCTGAGATGGGATACGGTGAATGAATTCCCTGTTTTGCTGTGCTTACAAGAATGGATTTTTCTGTACTTATTGAAATGTCTGCATCTCAAAACATGAGTTTTCTCATTTTTTCTTTTCCCATTCCACCAGGGCAGAATGAGCAATTGGCTGTGGGGGACTTTTAGTAGTCAGTTGGGGTTAAACTGCAACAGATATTTAGCTAATCTTTTTCTGTATGGATAAAGTTAGGTTAAATGAATCATGACTAGAAAGAAAAAATAATGATGACTCTGAAGAGAACTTTTATGAAGATATGGAAGTGAATTCAGCTGATACAAAACTTCATACCTGCTAGAGATAGTCACTTATTTGTATTTCCATCCATGCATGAGGTCCATTAATCATAACAGAGTAATATTTATGAAGAGGACTGCTTTAGTACTTTCTACATAAGAATTTCCAATCTCCTACCTCCTGACAAGAATTATTAACAAATTTCTCTCCCTTGTAGCCATGCATGTCTCTTAAAATATTTTTTAACATTAATTCATCTAATAATTTAAAATAACCCATTGAAATGCTCGATCTAGGATTATGGTCACTATTTCCTTCCTCTCTTAGCCAATTAGAGGGGGAGGGAGGGACCAGAAAGTACTTCAGATCATAGAATGATACCATGCATGCTCAACACTTCCTTCTCAGGTACATAATTCTGTCAAGTTTTAAGTATATTCATGTATCAGCTAAATTCAAAACTTGGAAAACCTCGGATGAAGTGAATTCAAAATCAATGACTTATAATCAACATTTTTTCCTACTTAAATAGGGGTTCACATATTAAATAGATTGAAACTTAAATTTATTGCAAAATACATGAAATAATTTGTATAAGAGCTGAGAACTTTATGTTTTGGAGGCATTTTACTTCAGGTACTGAACAGAGATGTTTTTTCCAAAATTAATGGGATCTTTAAAGTTACAGCTTCTAAGATTAGCAGAATTCAAACAACAATGTTTAGTAGTCAAAACCAGCACAATATCAGTACCAAATACCAATGATTTCAAAATTACTGACTTCTAAATACAGAATCTTTGTAAATACTTTGTTTGCATCCACATAGCAAAAGTATTTCAGTTAAGATTATACCTAGTGTTTTGGTGAGAAGATCTGTATATGTATGCAAGAGAAAGATGAAATGTTAGGACAGATTTTGCGTATTTTAGTCTATAACTAATCAGCGAAAAAAAAAGTTCCTTCACATCTTGAACATCTCTCATTGCATTCTGGAATATCAAGATAAGAACAAATGATTACGAATAAATCAGTATTTGCAACATAAAAGTGAGAATTTCTCATACAAACTAAAGTGTGTCGAGCCCACAAAAAAAAAGGTTGGAATGGGGCCTTTATTTCTCTAGGACCTCTCACATATTATTCAGAAAAAGTGCTTTGCCAAGATTTCGTAACCCATAGCATCTTGGAGTATCAATTGATGTAATTTTATTTGATCTAACCTCAAAATATAAGGGTTTTGATTGATATTTTCTGCTTCCTCCTCAGATTTATAATATATTTAAGAAATTCAGAGCCCTTTTCCTGGACTGTTTTCTTTCTCACATTGTGTTTGTGCTTTTAGCTTTAGAACACCTCAAATATCACAAAAACCTCAGAATTATCCTGGTTCTACTGACACTTCTTTATTAAGGCCACAAATTATAAAATCTTCCTTTTTCTATTATAAAGTCTATCTTTTATTAGGTTTAGTAAGGATTAGACATGATCAACTAAATGCAAAATTGAAGCTGCTCTGAATAGGGTATGATTTGATTAATAAACTTCTTTTAAGCAAACAGTTCACCCAGCTGCCTTGCAGAAAATGTCGATGGGAACAGGCACTGTGGTGCTACTGAAATTAGGTAATGGCATAATCAGTAGTGGTCACCCGAAGGAGTTAATATCTTAGAGTTCTGAGACTAATAAGCACTTAATGTTTTAGATACCTTCTTCTTCATTATTAATGTCCACGAAGACAGAGACAGTAGTTTTTCATCTCTGCAGGGACATGTATCTTTCCACTGAACTGTGAGTGATAAATTCCTCTTTCCTATTTGCAGCAATTGAGATCTATGACAGAATCACTGGGAAGTTACAAGGTAGCTCACAGGATTAGTTTCTTCCATGCCTGGAAAAATTTTAGACTTCAACCATCAACTATATAAGGCCTGAAAAGTTCTGTCCCGTCCAGTGATGGTATGTAATACCCAAAGCATAAGGTTTAATTTCAAAGAATAAGCCAAAGACCAGAATTGAATACCTTCTCACAACATGCTATGCATACAAAGCAGAAGGGAAATCAGATTGCAAAATGTGCTTTCAAGGTCTAGAAGGTTAAAGAGTATCCGTACATTTAAGCCAGTGCTCACAGAGCTTCTTTTCTATTTTGACAAAATAAATTTTCTGTCATGGCCCTGATCCATTCATTGTGAATGATGGCCTGAGGTCCATCTACTTGATTTCCAAAGTGCTATAACCCTTTAAAAATTTGATCCAGGAATGGTTGAGGATTAGTTATCTTCCTACTTAACATTCCCACATTTTGTTGTGATATTCTGTAAATACTTTCAATTATTCAACTTGTTTAATATCAAGGACTCATATCCTCTGGGATGTCCCTATTTCCTGAATAGAAATATCTGCAGAAAATTAAAAAACAAGTTGGAAAAAAGCCCCAACAACTCCATCTTGCTTATAAAGCTCCAAACAGCCTAATCTTGTAAGGATAAGATATGAGTCCAAAAAAACAAATTAGAGGACAAAGACAAAAAAGATCTTTGTGTGATTGTCAGATCAGAAAAAGATAAAGCATTTTTAAAGTCAGTCTTTCCACAGTGTGATCTCTTATGTGTCACATCTGGTACCTACCCGCTTGACAGTCCAGGGCTGTAGATGTTTTCATAAAAATAATTTTTTTCCAGCTTCACCAAGTTATTTGTTGTTTCATTCCTGGTAATTCACACTGAACTCATTCTTCTTTGCCCTTCAAGATGTACATGTTTTCATCTCCATTTACGTCTCCAGTATTCCCCACACAATACTATGTCTCCCTTGTGTTCATGTACAATAAGAAAGAGAAAAGTTTCTCAGTGATACTCCTCTTTCTTGTTGAGGAGTAATAAAGGGAAAAAAATTAGAAACAGTGTCTCTGGAGAGCTTCTAGAGATTACAGAAATAGAGGCTATTTCAAAGCCCAAGGAAGTCAATTAAGAGATTCATTGACTTCAACAGGCTTTGGAGCAACACATAATGAATGTAGGTTTATCTCAGTACCTGATGGAGAGCCTCAGATCAATCAACATTGCAGCTGCTCAAGAGGAAAAACTATTTGTAAATAAATGATTCACTGATTACATATGATACTCTCCCCAAAGCATTTAACTACTCAACTGACAGTCCACAGAACTGATTATAAAGTGGCAAATGATAGTAGCAAGTAATGCAGGGAAATTCAAGTACTATCTCTATCAAATGTTTTCTAGAAAGCTGATTCAATAACCCTGATGTATTCTGCTTGAATTTCTTGGTAAGTCTTTTAGCTGGCCTTTCTTATTATATCATCTGAATGCTTTGCAAGTCTTAATAAATTCATCCTTATAGTGTCCCTGAGGCAACAGCTACATGAACAAAGTTGCTGAAGACAAGGAACCTCTAGGCAAAAACTGGAGGAAAATGCTGCAGGCAATCATTCACAAAGGAACAACTGTCCAGTAAAGAAAGTATTCTGCCCCAGTAAGAATTGACTATGGGGCAAAAATGGGAATGTCCTTGATGAGGTCAGGTTTACTGGACTATGTGGCACCAGTTTTTCCTTTCTTCTTTCTCACAGATGGGCTTTTCCCAGGATTTCTTATGTCCATTTCAGAAGAAATAATTTAAAACTCTGTGCTGTAATTTTTTGATGCTGTCCCCTTGAAAGGTGGAATACAATAAAATACTTCATGGTGTTATTATGTTGTTTTGTTAAATACTTCATGGTGTTATCAGTTTATAGTGCTGCAGCCCAATAAATGCATGCTACTACTTCTAAGAGACTTTGCATTGAGTTTGCAGGGCCTTGGGAGCAAGGCTTGTCAGGCTCACTTTGTCTGAATTTGTGTTCATTCACCTGGAGGTTTTTCTTAGATACTTCAGAAGAAACAGCATTTTCTAATAACAGGTCACAGGTTAATTTGCTTTACTTTGCATATGTGTGGTACAACTGTACTTTTAGTAGGCCAGGTCTAATGGGGGTTGGTGGACCTGGTCTGAAAACAAAGAGGAAGAGTGGGTTTGGAAGGAGGCTTGCCAGGCTGGTCAAGATGCTTTAAACTTGATGTATTGGGGGAGAGGGGAATCATTCCATCCCAACACACCCAGTCAGTTGCCAGCACATATAGTAAACATTCAGGACAATATAGAGGTATTCCAGCTGCTCCAGCCAATGAGCTGGCTTCATTTGGAGCTGAGCTCAGATGCCTCTATACAAACGCCGGTAGTATGGGGAAAAAACAAGAAGAATTGGAGATCTGTGCACATCTGTGGGAATATGATATAATAGGCTTCACAGAAACATGGCAGGATGGCTCTATGACTGGGCTGTTTGAATGGAAGGCAACAGGCTCTTTAGAAAAGACAGGCCTGGCAGACGGGGAGGAAGAGTTGATATTTATGTTAGGGATAGGCTGGAGAGTATGGAACTCTGTCTGGGGACAGGTGAGCAGTCAATAGAGAGTTTAAGGTCAGGTTTAAAGGGCAATCAGCAATGGGATACATTACTGCGGAACTCCATTACAGACCGCCTGATCAAGAGGAATCTGTGGATGAAGTGCTCTATAGACAGATAGGAGCAGCCCCATGCTCACAGACATTTGTTTTCATGGGAGTCTTCAACCACCCTTATATCTGTTAGAGGGATGATATGGCCCAGCACAAGCAATCCAGGAAGTTCCTCGATTGTGTGGAAGACAGCTTCCTTCTGCAAGTAATAGAGGAGCTGACAAGGACAGGTGCCATGCTTGACCTCGTGATCAGCAACAGGGAAGGGATGGTTGGAAATGTGATGCTCCAGGACAGCCTTGGTTACAGCGATCATGAAATGGTTGAATTCGAGATCCTCAGGAGAGTGAGAAGAGTATGCAGCAAGCTCAGTGCCCTGGACTTCAGGAGAGCAGACTTTGGCCTCTTCAGGAACCTATTTAGTAAGGTTCCATGGGATATAGCCCTAGAGGGCAGGGGGGCCCAAGATTAAGGGAAAATACTGCCTGACCAATCTGATGGCCTTCTATGATGGGCCTACAAAACTGGTGGACAGGTGTAGAGCAGTTGATGTCATCTACCTGGACTTGTGCAAAGCATTCTACACTGTCCCCCACACAACATCCTTGTCTCTAAACTGAAGAGACATCCATTTGATAGCTGGACCACTCGGTGGATAGAGAACTGGCTGGATGTCCACACACAAAGAGATGTGGTCAATGGCTCAGTGTCCAGCTGAGTGGTGTCCCTCAGGGATTGGTGCTGGGATGGGTCTTGTTCATCATCTTTGTTGGTGACATGGACAGTGGGATTGAGTGCGCCCTCAGCAAGTTTTCCAGTGACACCAAGATGGGTGGTTCGGTTGATATGCTGGAGGGAAGGAATGCCATCCAGAGGGACTTAACATGCTTGTGAGGTGGGCTGATGCCAACCCTATGAAGTTTAACCATGCCAAGTCCAAGATCCTACACCTGGGTTGGAGAAATCCCAGGCACAGCTACAGGTTGGGCAGAGAAGAGATTGAGAGCAGCCCTGCAGAGACGAACTTGGGGGTGTTGCTTGATGAGAAAATGAACATGAGCCGGCAGTGTGCACTTGCAGCCCAGAAAGCCAACCGCATCCTGGGCTGCATCAAAAGAAGTGTGACCAGCAGGTCAAGGGAGGTGATCCTGCCCCTCTATGAAAAGGATCGAAGGGGGTGATCCTGCCCCTCTACTCTGCTGTCATGAGACCTCACTTGGAGTATTGTCTGCAGTTCTGGTGTCCTCAACATAAAAAGGACATGGAACTGTTGGAATGAGTCCAGAGGAGGGCCACGAGGATGATCAAGGGACTGGAGCACCTCCCATATGAAAATAGGATGAGAAAGTTGTTGCTGTTCAGCCTGGAGAAGGGCAGGCTGCATGGAGACCTCAGAGCAGCCTTCCAGTATCTGAAGAGGGCCTATAGGGAAGAGGGGAGGGACTCTTCGTTCGGGACTGTAGTGACAGGGGGTAACAGGTTCAAGTTTGAACAGGGGAAGTTTAGACTGGATATAAGGAAGAAATTCTTTAGTGTAAGGCTGGTGAGGAAGTGGAATGGGTTGCCCAGGGAAGTTGTGAACGCTCCATCCCTGACGGTGTTCAAGGCCAGGTTGGACAGAGCCTTGGTTGTTATGGTTTAGTGCGAGGTGTCCCTGCCCACGGCAGGGGGGTTGGAACTAGACGATCTTAAGGTCCTTTCCAACCCTAACTATTCTATGATTCTCTGATTCTACAAAAGAAAAGATGTGAAAGGCACTTCTGTTCGTACTGAGACTCTTCCTGAAGTGTTACTCTTTTCAGTTATAATCACTTGTGGACTAATAATAATCTGGCTTAGACTGTTTTCTGCTGTACACAAGAAATTCCTGGATTTATACATGAGGCATTTTCCCTAAACAAGACCAATGGTAAGTGGATGAAGTCTGCGTACAATGGAAAACAAAAACACAGCAGTTGTCCCAGGCCTTCTGGTGACAGATGCTGTACAGCTTAGAAGAGCAACAGATTCTCTGCATAGAAGTTTCCAGGATCAAGGTAAAATATTGCTACAGGCAATAAAGTATGTTAAAAAGGAAGGAGGCACAATATCTGAAATACAACCGTGAAATCAATTAAGCTAACCTTTTATTATTAATTTGGTTTTCAGCAAACTTGCCTAGAAGGAGGTTTTGTACCTGGTCAGAGTCCAGCCTCTAAAGTTCTGTTCTGACTAGTATCTAGAAAATGTTTCTTGCTTTCTAAAATGCTAATGCCTTTTAGAAGTCGTACTCCTATGTAGCCATGGATTAGGACTCATAAATAATCTTTAAACATCTTGCCAGCCTGGTTTCTTCTGTTTCCAGTGCAAGTTGCTTAATTGACTTAGAAGAACTAAGTATTTCCCATTCTTGCACTACTTTTACACCGTTTTGTAAATGGTGCAAGTCAGTTCTGCAGAGCCAGCACAGGTGTACTGTTGATACTGTTCAATAGACTTTGCAATCCATCTTCTTCTTGTCTTATTGTCTTGCTCATTCTCTATCAGCTATGACATAGTGATCTTCCACTATCAGCTCATACATATTCCAGCAACTCCCCAGAAACCACACTTTGAAAAGTTTCTCTATCTTGCTGTTATTTATTTGTAGATTTGCCTCTCTAAAAAAATAAAGACCATTTTTGTCCTCATTTAAATGGATGCTCAAGGCTAACTGAACACATTTTCTTCCAATTTGTAGAGCTATTTTCAATACTATTGCTCTGTGATATTGTTCTGTTGCTTTGTAAAGTGCATGAATGGTGTATGGGAATTTAGCTTTAATGACTTGTTAATACTTCAAGTACAAAAGGAAACAAGAGCAGAAAACCTCTGCCAATCTCAGTAAACTTTAAATAATGCGCTGTACACTAACATGCAATGATACTGTGCAAAGCTTCTTAACGGTAAAGCCTTGTACTTTAATTATAAGAAGTATATCCACAAATTAAAAACAAAGATACAGATCAAAGGTGCTGAGAAGTTTCAGCATCACAGACTTTTTTTACTGCTACTGAACATCAATATGCGTTATTTGAACGTAACTCCAGAAAATTATTTGTGCTTTTAAAATTGCACCCAGACTGTTCAATACCAGAATGATTTCCTGTGTGTATTTAGAGCCATTGCTACATGTGGATTTGACTCACCTCTTTGCCTGACACTAAAGAATGAATTGGCATGGTATAATTTTCACTAAAATCCCCCGGCTCAGTTGGCTGTCCCTAACCTTCCAGAAATTGCCTGTGCAATTCACATGGATGCATACAACCTTACTATAAACCATTAACTTAGGTATTGATACCAGAAACAGGAATATAGCATAGCTTATTCGACACTAAACCCCGAAATTCATCAGCTAGGGGAATTTCTGACAGCTGACCCAGTGAGTTACATGCTAGCCTATCTCTTATAGGAGAGGATCTGGTTCTATGCAATCTTAAGAACCTGGATGTATACAAGTCCATGGGACCTGAAGAAATCCATCGGCAGGCCCTGAAGGAGCAGAAATGAAGCTGCTAAGCCACTGGCCATCATATTGAAAAATCATGGCAGTCAGGTGAAGTTCCCAATAACTGGAAAAAGGGAAAAATATAACCCCCATTTTCAAAAAGGGGAAAATGGATGAGCCAGGGAACTACAGACCAGTCAGCCTCACCTCTGTGCCTGGCAAAATCTTG
>JAOEHY010010382.1:0-31783 GCA_025447955.1 Psilopsiagon aurifrons
CTGGCTGTTCCCCCATACCAGGCTGGCTGTTCCCCCATATCACGCTGGCTGTTCCCCCATACCACACTGGCTGTTCCGCCATCTCCCGGGGCAGCGGCGCTTTGAAACTCGAGTACTTAGGTCGGTGGAATGAGCCCCTGGATCATGAATGGGATTTTGTGCCTTGTTAAAGTAATAAGCACATCTATCACTGAAAGTAACAGTAAAAATCAAATTATAGGACATGCTTTTCCTCTGACCTATGGAAGAGAGAAAATTTGGGTGTGCAATTTGCCACTGTTGCTGGGCGCAGAATAATCAGACTGGCGGAGGCAGGGAAGGGCCACTGGAAGTCATTTAGCAGCACATTGCTCAGGATTGTGTCAAGATGGCTCTTGAATATCTCCAGGAGTGATTTGTCAGAATTCCTGTAGGACCAACACATGTGAAATAGGAGAGTATCAAAGCATATTTTCTCCTTTATGCTTTAACGTTTCTTTTTTCTAGCTTTAAAGGAAGAAAGTAGTGGCAAAATACTGGATTGGATATAGTTAGTTTCGCTGGGAAATAAAACTTGAGGCTCCTCATGACACATCACCTCTCACAAGAGGGAAGACAGAGCAGTAGATTTCAGTCGTCCCAGATAAGTCACTGGATTAAACGTAACTAGGCAGAGTGCTGAGCCCTGTGTAAGCACATGGTTCCCTTTTTCTTTTGTTGTTGTGGCCAGTTTAAGGTTGCATTGATTTTTTTTGCCAGGTATCTTGCCACGTTAGTAACTGGATTAATTCCCTCTGGCTCTCCAAGCAGCCAAATAAACACTGGTGCCAGCACAGGGAGAAACAGTGAGCATGAGTGGTGAGGAAGGGCTTTTAAGTAACTACCTAACCATGGCCTACTTCACTTCATTACGTTGTTGGACATTGCAAAGGGTCCCCTGGAGGGAAAGAAATTACTTAAGCCATCCACATGACACTTCAGGTAGAAGCTTGCTGTAAGGAAATAGTTTCAAGACTTTGGTAATTGCAGCTGAAATGGGAGCTGGAAGTAAATAATAATCACACAGTAAAATGCAAGAGTAAGAAAAGCTATCCTGTATAATCACAAAGGGAACATGCACAGTTGAACTTCGAGAAAATGAAAAGGGAAGGGAGAAGCAAAGTTACAGGAGAGGGTAGGGAAGAATCAGAGCAAGATTTTTTCATTTCTGAAACAGAACCAAGGAGCCATGCTTGTCCTGCCAGTGCCTGTTGTGAGGAGCACTCACCTCTGCGTAATGTCTTCTTTGAACAGGATCCTTCTCTCTCCTTATGCACGTTCAACAATCAGTTATCATGACAGCATTTATAATTAAAAAGAGAAGGAAATGCCACTTTCCTATTTGCAAGATCTCAAAGCTTTTAAAGGCAGACTGGACCATTTACCACATGCCACATCAGCTCTCCTAGGCCCTTGTTCAGATCAGGCTTCGATTTGCTCATCATGTTAAAAGCACAGGGTACTTAATCCCCTCTCTGAAGCCCTTCTGATCTAAATAGACCAGGCAATTGCAGGATGGCCAAAGAAAGATTATTCCCTCTTCCTGCTTTTTATTTGCTTATTTATTGTTTCAGACTACAGAGGATTGAAGCACAGAGAGATGAAAAGATCTCCTTAAGGTCACAGGAGAAGTCTCCTGGTGACGGGTCACAGTTTCAAAGTTCAGCTCTAGTTTGGCAATGTTGGCATTTTTGATGAAGTGCAGTTTTCCGGAAAAACAAACCCTCATGTTAAGGGGCACAGTCTAAATAAATTTGCCTGGTAACCTTCATACAATTACAACATAGCTTTTGTGTGTACATTTACTTTTTGCTTATATACAAAGTGTGTAATCAGATAAGTCGAGATACTTCACTACTTGTATCTGTCCCATCATCTTCCCAAAACACGTGAAAGTAGATAGGGTTTCCCTACTGTTTCTTTTTTTCCCAAAATTAAACTTGATTGGAAACTGAGAACTCTACTTATAGAACTCCTTCTGACAGGAAAAATGTTGCTGTTCTGATGGCCAGGGTCTGGTGATGTCTGTAGTCCTATGGTAGTAAAACGTCATGACAGATGTAACCTAGGAAGGGAAGGAACCCATTACCACAAGAATGTGGGATGTAAGCCTGGTGGCAGGAGCACACACGGTAAAGGGTAATTTCCTGTCACTGTGTTAGAGCTGGTAGATCAGGTCATCAGACTGCAGGATGGGTGTGCTCCAAGTGTTATTTCACATGGCTGTAATGGAGAAAGAAGAATTAGTTGTCCAGCTTTGCAAAATGCAGAGAACTGAATTCATCCCCTGGAAATGAAGAAGTGCTAATGCACACAATGATGGCAGATGCTGAATTAAAATTCTGATCCTCCTATATTTAAATTCTGTGCTTATTCATGTGGATTTTTCATCACACAATAAACAAAAATTATCTTGGAGTGGCAGTTAAAAGCTTCTTTTATCCCAGTTTTATTTGAAGGAATGGTTTCTTATTTTTGGCAATGGGCCTAATTTCTGTTTAATCTTTGCTTAAAGATTATACAGTGTTATACAGATAACACATTCAGTAGTTAAGTGCTTTATAATGCAGTTAATTTTAAAAAAGCAAACAAAAGCATCCCATGCATGTGTGCACAAGTTTACAGTGATCACCTGCAGCTGAAGTTCCTAGTGTTGGTGGGAAAGGTAAGAGGATGGAAATCTTTCAATGAAACTTTCTTATTAACTCATCCTAATAGCCTGCATTTTTGAAAGTAACCTTCATTTACCCTCTATTTTGGGGTACTTGCATAAGTTGGTACCTGCAATCTCTGACTGTTTGCACAGACATGCAGAAGCTGAACAGGAAAGCGTAACTGGGAGCCATGGCAAGTGGTCACATGGGGCTTCTTGCTGTAAACTAGCATCACGGTGGAGTGGGGTCTGTGTACCAGTGTTTGGGACTATCTTGCAAAAGGAATGAAATGCGATGATCTTGATTAATAAACTTCTTTAATGTCAGGGGAAAAAATGATTATAAAATTTTGCAGTGAGCTAAGTAATAGCACTCAGTTTGTAACGACAAAACTGCACTGAGAGCTCTGGCCCATTAAAAAAATCAGGAGAAACATCAGCTCTTAAATAAAGTGGTAAGTCAGAAATGGGACACCACCTTACATGATATTCACATGTGGCTCTGGCAGAGAACCTTCCCTCCATCCCATGTCTTCAGTGACTCTTGTATCCTTGCACCATGGTTCCCTCTTTCCTCCGCTGTGCAGTGTAAGTGTTAGGAAGATTCTCTGTTCTGCTCATCTTGGTGAAATATAATCTTAAAAATAAAAAGGGAAGGAACATCCTAAAGGATTTTTGTCAAAAATCCTCTCTAATCTTTAAATTATGTAGGAAATATTTTGAAACATTTTCTACTCTTATGATCCAGTTTGTACACCATTCATGAACAAATAAAAGTCTGTCTTTCACAAGAACCATTCAGCCAGTGTCTTTCAAATGCAAGTAAAATTATGTAGAATCGAAAGTTAGTATGGCATACAATGATTTTTATCAATAGATGGATTTCCATACAGCAAGGACAGTTTGTTTTCTCTGAACTGGTAGAACTACTGCACTTCTCAGAAAATGTAGTAGGCCTGAGATTTTTATGTATGGATTTTACGTCTGAAGAAGTGAATACGGCTTTGTCAGCCTAACACCTCTCCAGACATAAGTGCAAGGTCATGTTTATGCTGAAGTGAAATCACCCACTGTAATCATATACTGTAGCATGTCTGCCTGAAGAGTGGCATGTTCCACCACAATTTTTTTTGGTGCAATGATTTTTATAGGAGTACTGTATAGTGTATTGTATCATGTTATCATGAGTTTTTCAATAGTACTTCACATAGAAACACATATAGTCTCTTTAATGGCTTCTGAAATAGTTCTGCAACTGCAGGACTTACTGCCTCTTCAGAAGTCAGTTTCAGGTTTCCTTGTATGCACCTTGTACTCGGAGAAGATATTATACTGTCTGAATTCGCCACGTCTGGATGTTGCTTGCTGAATTTTGCCAAAGAACATATTTATCTCTCCCACTCCATTCCACCTAGCCCTTCACTTACATGGTCCTACAAGTTACCTTGTTAGATATTACTGTAATTCTGAAGACAGATCAAACCCTTTTTTGCGTGTTTAACAGAAACAAAACTTCTGCCCATGCTCTCTAGTAGAGTCAGTGGCTGCCAGCCACCACCGTTGAATCAGACTGCTGAAGTTAAGGGTCAAGGATCAACCTCCCTCCTGTTTGGAAAAAATCCACCAATATTTTAACTCACCTTTGCCACATTGCACTGTGGACCCATACTCCTGTGCAGTTCACAGAGCAAGCTTTGTGGAAATACTGTGAATGCAACTGAGTTTCCAGTGAGCATTATTTAACATGTTTCCTGGTACTGAGGAATGTTTGGCTTCATCCCTACAGCCAAGTCCCTTGTGAAGGCTAGGAAGGATGCACTTTGCACTGAACCCACTGGGGACTTATGGTGGCAGAGATTTGTTGATGGAAGTTGGTAGAGAGCAGCAAAGTGATGTGGGGGAACATCCTACCCTTGATGGTGTTGGCTTTATGGAGAGTAGAGAGAGAACAGTGGGCAGATGCAGTGTGTCCATGTGTATCTGAATGCTGGGGAGACTCCTGGAGTGTCCTCAGTCACGGCTTCTTTCACCTGAGCAGTGTATGTCCTGAGAGGTGACAAATGGCAGCAACACAGGAGCTGTTCCCCGAAGAGGGCACGGTTGCTTAGCACTCTCTGTCAGCCTGGTGGGCTTGGTCATGAAGGTATGCAAGTATCTATGCCAGGTTGATCTTACTGAGAGATTTTGCATATTTCAAAGGAAGGGGTTTTCAGAATCTGAAAATAAAATTCATTGCCTTTAAAATCACAGATGATGGCATGCTGAGAAAAAGAGCTGTGCTGTGAGTCCAGAGTGCCCCTTGTGTTTGCTAATCTGCTCTTGTGGCTAGAGGGGTTTGCGGGGAAAAAGATAACTATTGCTGAGAATGGGGACAGACACAAGTCCCACATGAAGCAAATGGGGTTACATTTTCCAGTAGTGGTCCTAGAGGGTGATACACAAAGATCAGGTAAGGCATCCATGGACACATTTTGAATCTTGTCCTTCAAACAATAAACCATAACCCAATTACTCAACCAGTTAAGCCTCCGCTTTGGTTTGTAATCATGGTATCATTTAGATTGGAAAGACCTTTAAAAACAGCCAGTCCAACTGTAAAGCTAGCACTGCCAATGCTATAGGCAAAGTGAGCCATGAGATTTAGGATGACTGTAACAAATATGATTTATTTGCTTTAACAGGTGTCCACTTATAATTTCTATGATTCTTTTTAGTAACTGTGAGGAACTGTTGTTTCCTTTAGCACACACCAATACTATATACTAAAAGAAGAGCCAGTGAAATGCTTCATTGTTGGAATTCAGTAATGTGACCTGGAGAATTTGTGCAAACTCATTGCTCCAAAGCTGGTCAAACCAGTAGGGATCAGAAGATGTTGCTTTCTGACTATCTGGCTCCATCTAAGTACCATTATTTTGGCTACTGGCACCCCTTTTTCCTAACCAAAGAAACCAAGGCATAGAAACTGTTCCTCAGTTCTGCTAGTCGGCCCTAAATCAAGTTTAAGATGTAGCTCATGTTCTCACTGCTCATGCCACCTCCTCCAGGCACTCCTCACCCACCACAGGCTCCCACTGCTGTCTGCATGGAACACAGACTCCCAACTTTGACCTTCTGACTTGCAGCTAAGTGAGAAGCCTGCAGAAGAGAGGATCTGAACCCCTCCTGTTGCAGAGAGTGAGTAAATGGAGCCTTCTCCAAATGCTAGTTCTCGCTTGCAGAAGCTCTTTTCGCCCCCCCCCCCAGCCAGAATTGCTCCAGAAGCAATTTAGGGCATAGTAAGAGATGCTGGCTTAGAAACTAAGCCAGCTTGTGATGGTTTTGCCCTGTGCTGGCAGATTCCAATTCTGCATCGCTGTTTGCTCATCGCTGTTTGCTGCTGTCTTACCAGTATTGCCGTGATTGTGCTGGCTCAAAAGCAAATCTCTGTTTTCAGGGAGATCATTTCTGATGGTTTGTTTTCCAGCCCCATGACAGTGACAGCAGCATAAGAACAGGGGTGGGAAATTACAGTGTGGGTGTAGGGATTCTTTTAAGCCACAGTGATGGGTTGACCCTGGCTGGAAGCCAGGTGTCCACCCAAGCTTCTCTATCACTCCCCTCCTCTGCTGACAGTGGAGAGAAAATATCATGAAAGGTTTGTGAGTGGAGATAAGGACAGGTAAAGATCACTCACCAATTGCTGTCACAGGCAGAACAGTCTTGACTTGGCTAAATTAGTTTAATTTATTACTAATCAGATCAGAGTAGGACAGTAACAGATAAACCCGTATCTTAAAAACACCTTCCCCTCGCCCCTCCTTCTTCATGGGTTTAACTTTACTCCCAAATTCTCTACCTCCTCCCCGCTGCCGGCAGTGCATGGGAATGGAGAATGAGGGTTGTGTGTTCATTGCATGTTGTCTCCGCCACTCCTTCCTCCTCAGGTGGAGGAGTCCTTGCACTGCTCCCCTGCTCCAGCGTGAGGTCTCTCCCACAGGAGGCCGTTATCCATGAACTTCTACAACCTGAGTCCTTCCCATGGGCTGCAGCTCTTCCCAAACTGCTCCACTGTGGGTCCCTTCCACGGGGTGCAGTCCTTCAGGAACAGACTGCGCCAGCACGGGGCCCCATGAGATCACAAGTCCTGCAGCCCTGCTCCAGCGTGGGCTCCTCTCTCCAAGGGCCACAGGTCCCGCCAGGAGCCTGCTCCACCACAGGCTTCCCACGGAGTCACAGCCTCCTTCGGGCATACCCCTGTTCCCGTTGGTGTCCTCCCCGGGCTGCAGGTGGAGATATGCCCCACCATGGACTCCATAGGTTGCAGGGTCACAGCCTGCCTCACCATGGGCTGCGCCACGGGCTGCAGGGGGAATCTCTGCTCCGGTGCCTGGAGCACCTCCTCCCCTCCTGCACTGACCTCAGTGTCTGCGAGGCTGTTCCTCTCACATATCCTCACTCCTCCCTCTGGCTGCAGTTGCTCTTGTGCACTAACTTTTCTCCCTTCTTACATGTATTATCCCAGAGGTGCTACCACTGTAACTGATGGGCTCAGCCTTGGCCAGGGGCAGGTCAATCTTGGAGCTGGCTGGCATTGGCTCTGTCGGACGTAGAAGAAGCTTCTAGCAGCTTCTCACAGAAGCCACTCCTATAGTCCCCCTGCTACCAAAACCTTACCACGGAAACCCAATACAGCCACTTCCACCAATAAAGCTTTCCATTTACATAGCAGCCAAGGGTGACCTTACCCAACAAAGCCCAGTCAAAGGACCAGCTCCCACTGCAGGAGCAGGCAAGTCTCAGAAATCTGCCCTCCACCCCAGCCCATCCCTTGTGCCCATCGGTTTTGATACTTCCCTGATCTCTTTGTGAGCCAGTTCAGCTCATTAAGTACTCTGAAGAGTACAATTCTTCTTTCCATTAAGTAGTTTTTTGTTCATTAGCCAGCTGACTGTGTTCAGTGAAGTGCCCGGCAAACACCAGAGATAGCTCAAAAAGGGGCCAGGATGAGCAGGTGCAAAGACAGTGCCTTCCTTTTGTTGTGGCTGAGAAACACTAAATCACACCTCTGCCTCTCCTGTAACTTCAGCCTAAATTAAGCTTGTGCTCTGAGCTGCCTTCTAAGGCAGCTTACATTTCCATAGACCACAGAAGGAGCTGGAGATGGGGATTCGCTTCTCTCAACTAAATTTAATCTATGTGAATAGTTTTTCCTGAACCTGGTGTTGTAATTCCGACACTTCCTATTAATAATAACTCATGCACATCAACTTTGTAAATTGTCTTGAGTAGCATAATCAGCCTCAGCAGCAATATCAGCTAACACCACCTAGATTAGATAAGCATATCATTTTTTGACTTAGCATGTACGTGAGATTTACTGGGCACATTTAGCTTGTACTCTTAAAATCCCTGTCTTCTTGTAAACTTACTAGCTAATGTTGAGACATGTGGGCAGCAGAATATTTGTTAAGTTCAGAAAGTCACAAGCTCCCTGTAATTTGTTGACTTGCTTTTTGGCACCTGAAGAAAAGTAGGCAAAAATTTACCCTACCTGGGTTTTAGTTTTATTGGTCAGGACTTGGAATAGTAATAAAAGTTAGTAGATTAAAAGGGTGCATGTTAGATGATGGGGGCTTTTGGCTTACAAAGGTGCAACGAGAAATGGTTTATTTTGAAAGGTTAAAAAAATTTTGCATGACATGCATTCTGAAAGCAGGTAAAAATTGTAGTTCGTGTGACAATGACTTGTCCTTTTATAACTTTACTGTGACTGCTCCCCCTGGTTGGATTGGTTCTGTGCCTGAAAGTTGGAGGCCATTATCATACCTGTTTCGAGAAGTTCATAGAACCGAAGACAAAATATTAATGAACATTAGGTGATAGGTATCAAACATCAACCCCCACCCCCATTTTTTCCAAATCATCTGTTTATTTGCAGATTGGCACTCTGTTCATTGCTGTCTTTAGTGATTGCCATGTTTATTTGTTTCTGCATCACTGAGTAGATTAGAAGCTCTTTACAACTATGTGACATCCTAAACTTAGTTTACTTTTCCTCAGTACAGGTGATGCATCTTGTAGTCACTAATTTTTTCAAACCTATTGCAAATTGAAAATGTTGACTATGTGAGGTTTAATGAATTTCAGATTGTTATCTGCCTGTATTATTTCACAAATTAGTATCATTGGTGCTGTTGTATCTACTAGGGGATGTGGTGCTTACCTTTCAAATCCAGTTAATACACAGAGGTGATTACATTCAGCTTTCTCTTTAGTTGTTTCATCATTGTACAAAACATAATTAAACTGTCTTGCTGTATGATGGTAAGTATGTGAAGAGGACGTTCACAGCCCCCCATCCCCATTGCTTCATGTAATAAAGGAACTTGACATCTGTCCCTTGTAGAAGGTAATTTTTTGCTGTCAGGAGTTCTAAATAGCAGCTGAACAAACTGAGAGCGGATGATCATCAGTTGCTTATTGCTGTTACTTTTTTGCACTAATTCTTTTCTTCCAGTTCTGTGAGAGCCATTCTCCAACACAGTTCCACCAATGCTAAGACTTTATCAATGCTAGAAAGGATGTGGCAGTGCAGTTAGACTGAGAAAGTATGCCAGACCATTCTCATGGTGGAGGCTCATTTTGTGGAGCCTCCACCTTTTGTTTTGGGGCAGTTTATGTCACCTCTGAATATAAAACATTCTCTGTCAACAAACCCACATTTGATATCTAGCATGTGCCTAAGTATGTGTAGATAGAGAATAGTTAAACTGTGGCACAATTGCATAACTACATATAGGAAGTGCTACTGGCACAGTGCAGTATTCTGACAAGCTTCAAATTAGTATTACTGTGGTGGTGGCCCTTCTAATAACAGATCAGGACACTGCTTTAATTTTGGTGTAGTAAATGGCAAAAAATACAGTTGTGACTTCTGGCAACTTCCCAGTTACCTTTTAATGTACCATTTGTGAACTGTAGTATTATCTAAACTTCAGTTATAAGATGTTAGCTATTACAGGAAAGCAGAAAAAATATGCAGAAAAAGCCCAGCCCTCTTCCACTTATTTTTGCCTTGAAAAATGCCTGTGGGCACTAGGCTTGAACAACTTTTGCTTCCATGGATGGCTGCTCAGTGAAGGAAAGCACCTCATCAAAAGATCAGTCTAGCATGAGGCTGACACCATGGTTCTGAAATCTGATATGACAGAGGCCATCCTGAGCTTGCTCAATAGTCAACTGTTGACCTATGGAATTTAACTGGTGAAAACACAGCTCCTTACAGTTGTTAATGGCAGAATATCAGCACATGACACTTGATCCTGAGGGCAACTTTACTAATCCTAAAATACAGGCTAAGAGGATGAAGTGCCTGGAGGAGTGCATGCATACGTCTCACTAGGATTGTAATGCGTTCTGGTCAGCTGGCTTAGGAAAAATCTCATTGGGGAAATGAAGGAGAGATGAGTACACACTTTAGTGGTCAGGATTTTTCTCACCTGCCCTTAGATAAACAGAGCATTGTCTTATGGCTGTCAAGTCACCTTATGTCAAAAGAAAAAAAAAAAAGGTGTTATTTTGATTCATCTATTCTAATATAAATATCTATTGTGGGGAAAAAACACATTGCATCTTAAGATGTGCATTTTTCCATCCCTTCACTTTAAAAGTGGGCTGAATCACAGGGGAAAAAGAAAAACATTCAGTCCAATATTGACACAAGAAGAGTAGGTAGAGACATGTACCGTTTTGGTTTTAACCCTTCTTAGCTTGGCATAAGCCAGTTGTGAAGCTGCACCTTCAGAGCAAGCCTGAAGGTCATTCATTCCAGCTGAGTGCCTGGCTGCAGGGGATGGAAGGCATGTGCTGCTATGGTACCCCTGCCAGTTTCAAAGGAGTATTATTTTAGCTAAAAACAACTGTCAAGGTCAAGTGAGTGCCTGTTTATTTATAGCAGCAGGGCAGTGCCATTACGGTGCAGACCAACAAAGGAAAATGAGCAGGTCTAGGAATGCCATTTCCAGATTGTGTTCCCACTGCTGCTCATGTGCTGGAAGTCTGGTTTACAGCTGTAGTGAATTCTGTCATGATCTTGCTAGTGAATGTAAAAAAAATTGAATCAGATTGGGTTACTGTATGCATGAGACATAGTGGACTCCTGCAGAGCTCTGTAAACCTGGGTTTGGCATAGTCCTTATAGAACTGATGGCACTTCAGCATGGAAAATGACACTAGTTCTATCATCACAGAAATATAGCAAGAGAAAATCTGAATGCTTCTGGCTGTTAAGGGCCTCAGATATATTGGTTCTGGGAGTTTTATGCTATTTAGACCCCTGTTCTTCACTGATGGCTTCTAAGGTAGCATTTGATGTTGTAAAACGTTATGGGAATTTCTATCTCAAGATGAAAGGTATAGCAGCATCTCTTAAATAAGCAGTTTTGAAGTATATATGTAATAAACATAAATATGTATGTGTATATATGAGTATATATAAACACTGAGGTTGTTTAACTGTGTTACTAAGCATGCCTGTATTGTTTACATTGTGTTGCCCTCATGGATAATAGTATAACCCTCACCTATTTCAGGTGTCTGGGTCAGGAAATGAAGGGTGCTTTCCTATTAATTGAGTTTCATATAAGCTCTTTATTGCTGTTACTCCTACCCTGAGTATGCAGAGTCTCACAATTACTTTGATACCTTTCCAAATGGTCTGCAAATTGAATAACACAGCAGAGGTGGTCCAGCTTGTACTGATCTATGGTTTCCTTCAGGTAGAAAATGAAAATCAGAGAAATACATTTGGATGGATGGCTTTCTGGGCATCTATCTTTGATAACATCTTTCTGGTTTGTGCTGAGGAGAGATAAATAGGTTAGCTAGGCAGGTCAGGGAGTGTCAGAGTAATGTTTATTATCCTGATTGATATCTTTTGCTCTAGCTCTACATGGAGCTTCAGCCTAAAAGTCAGTGGAAACTCCATCTGGAACAGAAAGTTTTGCTGTTTTATAGTTTTATAGGCTTTATAGGGGAGAATGTCTTTGAACAGCTGGTGTGGCATTTTATGCTCTGGATCACACAATCTGATTGAGATTTCCAGGCACAATCATAGCACAAGCAATATTATATGATGTTGTGTCACAGCATGTTGCATGTATCTCTACCCTGCCTATCTTGGCTGCCCATTTGCTTCAGCACCATTTCCTCCTCCAGAGTTGTGTTTCAGCCCTAATCTCAGTGAAATCTAGTTTGTCCTGACTTCCATGTCAGGGTAATATTTGTGTGCTGTGTACACCCAGCTCCAAATTATTTAATGATCACACCTCAGCTGATAATTTCTTTTCATGGTGTTTTCTGTTATCCAGTTACTCTTCTGACTATGTAGCAGATTTTTGTTTCAGTCAGTGTCAGAATCTGCATGAAAGCTCCATTATCTTAAATGATAGCTGTAGTATTCAGACTTAAGTTCCCTTTGGTCATTGCTTCTCAGCCTGAGAAACGTTAGGAAACCTTACCTAGGCACTGAATGATCTTTTTTTTTTTCCCTCTTGGCTCTAGATTTTTTTCTTAGCATATATGGGTATTCTCTGAATATTTTGGTTTGTGGTTTTGTTTTTTTTTTTTTTTTAAATCATATCCATCCTTTAGGTGCAGAAGAATGTAAACCCAGTAATAAACTGTTCTACAGACTCTGTGGTCCAAAATCAGACTTGCAGTTGAACCTTGAGATCTCTTACAGGTGGAATACAGCGTTTTACAGCAGAAAAAGTAAGCCAGGAGCAAATAGGTGGCTCCAGATATGGTTAGCCATAGGAGAGAGCAGTATCAAGAGGCAATATAAAAGGGGCTGTAAAGGTTGTGTCAAGGTCCAGGGGTTTATAGTTTATATGTAATTGGATTTGCTGCCAAATGGAGAAGAAAACAAGACTATCATGAAGCAACTCCTCAGGACCTCTGAAGAACTTGATATATAGTTAGCATTGTGAGTTACAGCCTCTGCTATTATTTGTTTCCACTGCATTTCATGTAATAGCAAGACAGAAAAATATATAAGGGAAGGGAGGTAATTGTGGAATCAGAGGACAGATAAAGCTGAGAGAGCATGCTAGAGAGTGTAGGGATGTCAAACTTATCAGAAAAACTGGGACAGCATCTTATGAACACCAACAACAAAATCATAAACTAGGAGCTTTATGAGAGGTAAATTAGGAGTAGCTACAGAAGAGAAGGGAACATGATAAATTAACTAAGGAGATCTGTGTGCTTCTCCTGAGTGCTAGGAGTCTGCTCAGAGATTGCTAGGAAGTCCTTTCACTTCTCCGACACACGCTTCTGCATCTGCACTCCTTGTTAAGCGCTTTGAGGCTTGCAGAAAACAAGCAGTCTGCTGCACTGAATGGATATTAATGATGTATGTACTGGGTCAGAGTAATGGGTCATTTAATCCAGTGCCTTGAGGTCTGTTGTAGTGAAAAAGGAATACAAGCAGCATGACAAATACTGAGGGAAGTTAATTCTGGTATGTCCTCCTAACTGATGGAGTTTGCTGCTTAAATTTGTCATTAGTTGGAAATCACAACGGCAGTCCGAATAGCACCCAGGCAAGGAGTCCCCAAAGCAACACCACCAGCAGCAGGCGGGGACAGTGGTTAAACCTGGGGGAAATCTGGCCATGGTTGTTTCAGAATGAGCTCTGGTACAAAAACCCAGTTCTAAACCATCCATGTTCAGAGCACTTCAGTTCTGGAGTCACAGCATGGAGCACCTGGGACATTCAATCCAAGCTTATTCCTCAGTAGAAAAATTTTCAGCTTATGGCTATGTCTGCTTTAGTAATTTTACATTACAAGTAAAGGGAGTTGTATAAAACCTGTTTGTTTTAACTTTACTAAAAAGGCATATCCAGGAATGCACTCTTGGAGGCAAAAGCAAACGTCCCACCCTGGTACTGTGAATGGATGGAGCTGGTCAGCTTAGGCATTTTAAACTCCTTAACATGAGCAAGCAATGCCACTGGCTGTGTAATCTAGCCCTTCTGGAAAGTAAGGCCATCTTCCTCAGCTCACATGACCCCTTGCAAGGACAAAGGTCCTGTTTCTGCAGCCTTCTTGTCTCAGGGGCTTGTAAACTTTTTTTATCTTAGGTAACATCTTCTCCTTATTTAGTTCCACTTACCTCAGTGGGATTGCTTGCAAAGTAATCAGGGCTGATATGGGCATCATAAGCTGGCTGAAACAAGAGTCTGTTTACCCCCTGTGGAAATTGACAATGCAGAGAGGAAATACTAACGTTGGCAATGTTTATTATAGATTTTTCCTTAAAATGAATACAAAAAGTCTCTTCAACAGATAAAAAAATATTTCACATCTAGTTACACTTATATTCACTTCTTTAAAGCAGTGTTTAAAGCAGTTTACAGTATTGTTCAGGCAGGTATTTCCTTGTTTTCACTGCTAAAATAGCTTGCCCCTGAGCAGAATGTCAGGTATTTATGTTTTGCCAAGGGCCATTCATTTAGATATTCTGCCAGTCAAGCAGAAGTAAGCTCCGAGGCATTTAAGTGAGAAAATTTAAAAGAAAAACCAACTGCACAAAGAACTGCCCTGGTTTAAGCCCAGCTGTAACCCAGAACCATGCAGCCGCTGGCTTACTCCCCCCTACCCCCACTTCCTCCCCCCACTCCTGGGAGTCGGGGAAGAGAATCGAAAGAATGTAACTCCCATGGGTTGTGATAAGAACAGCCCAGTAACTAAGGTATAACACAAACCACTGCTGCTACCACCAATAATAATAATGACAAGGGAAATAATAAGGGAAGGGAATACAACTGCTCACCACCCACCGACTGATGCCCAGCCCGACCGAGCAGTGATCTAACCCTTCCGGGTAACTGCATGAACTGTCTCTCATTTAATTTGTTCAAAGGCTTGTTGTTGCTCAGGGCCCCATTTAAAATCACTCTTCTTCCATATCACATGATAGAGAGGGCTTTCAATCAAACTGTAATTTGGGTTGTGCTACCTCTTCAGAGTTTGGATTCACTGAATCCAGTGGAAGGGTTTCAAAGCAGCATCCCAAGAAGGAACAGAAACTATGTACAGTGTTTAGAAGAAAGCACTTTCTATTTATGTATTTTGTTAGTAATATAGATTATCTGAAAAGTGTTAGTAGTCCAGAAATACGCAACTCCAAATATTAAATGCTTACAGTTGACATTTTTCAATAGGTTGTTCCACATACATAGCCACATAGGAGCCCTGTATAGACTTAATCTTTCATAACTGCATGTTTTTCAAGGCAGAATAAGAGCTTAAAATACACATGAAAGTCAGTAGCAGAGGCAAAAAGATAGAGCATGGAGTTTCATCACATTTTAATTTCCCCATACACTTAAGCCATCTCCCAGTTAGACCTGCTGGACTTGGATTGCTTTCTTCCCCTGTAGAATGTGAAAGTTAGGAGAACGTGGATAAATATATAGATAGATAGATATATCTTAAATTTTCTTCATGAAATTTCTGTTTCTCTTTGCATCGATGCACACAGATTTTTCTGTGAAAACAAACAGCTGGAGAAAGGTTAGTTTAAAATTTTACCAGAAGTCTTAACTGAGCACGCAAAACCTGAAGTGCCTTTGTGTTTCTCCAAAGTCTGTAGTGAGTTTGCTTAGCTCTTCCTCTCTGCTTTGTGAGTAAGGGCAACCCAGAAACATCAGCACTTTTCTTTGCTTGTTAAACTCCAGTTATACTCCAGATAATCTTTATCTCCAGCACTTAAGAGGTTGGCTGTAACTGCTATGGTTATTGGAGTTAAGAGAAACTGTCCTCCAACAAATGGAGCAAGGGACCAACCTCCTGCTGTCAGCCCTCTGAACCAGAGTTGGGAAGACACAAAGCACCAGTACTTTATTCCTTCTCTCCAAGGATGCTTGGTTTGTTTTTATGGGCTCTGCCTGTGTGTGACTGCTGCTCTGTTCTCTCCTGAGAACTACCAGGTAGCTCCTGGAACATTTTAGTACCATGAGGAGTTGGGTTCTCAAACACCCAACTTTCTGCCCACTCAGCAAAAGAGGGCCAGAAGAGGAAAGAATTTTTCATGCTTTCTTCCTGCATGGAAAGTTACCGAGCGAGCTTTATTTTCATAGCCGTTAAAGAATGCGTGTGATAGAGACATTTTGGAAACCAGATTTCTTTCCTTCTGCAGCCTGTAGCATCGTTTAACACGCATGGTGATCAGAATAAGATGGACTGAAAGAATCAGGAGATTTTGTCACTTCTGTCACTGCAGGACAGCAATGGTGCCATCACCGGAGTGGGGCAAAAAGTAGGTGTGGGCCGGTATGTACACACAGGCAAAAGCATGCAGTGGAAACAGAAACTGGCTGGCTGGGAAATACAAAGGAGGCTTTAAAGAAAAGCCCAAACCCTAGTTCGTTAATCACTCAAAAAGCATTGCCCACAGAGCTTGTTTTCTTTGTTCTTCAGTGGGGCAGAGCCCTGATGAAACAGTACAGGCAATTGTGTAATGTCAGAGCTGCACAGAAGGGTGGCTAGGGCAATGGTAAAACAAAACTTTGAGACCAAGAGCCAGGAGGTGAGGCTGATTAATGAAGATGTATCACCAATTAGTGCAGCAGCCACAGTGGCTGGAGACAAAGTGAGTCTGAAAGAGAAGTACCGTGTTCTGTGAGAAATGACACTGAAAGAGCTGGCAATAGGAGTTGTGCCTCCATCGCTGGCAAATGTGTGGATACAGACCATTGCTCACTGGGATGGGTTCTGCTGAATTCAGTGCCCCCCTCCAAGACACCTTCCTCTTAGCTGCTCCTTCTGCCAGCTAATACTCTCTGCTGATCTAACCAGCATGTCTCTTTTTCAGACTTAAGACAAACCATCTTACGGTTCTGCCTGTCGGACCCATTCCCATTTTTTTCTCATTAGCTGGATAAAATGAATACATTCTGACACAGTCTAACAAAGCTAAAAAAGCTTCTAAGGATGGCAAAATGGTCACCTGGGAGGCAGTCACCAACACATTTGTGTTCTGCAGCAGGGGCCTCTGCATTTGTTGGTTTTGTATGTGAGAGGTTCAGCCACCAAGAAGCAGCACAGCACAGGCAGCTGAAGAGATAATGACTAAAGCTAACAGGGGACACGGGCAGATGGCAGTCACTAGATGTGCTTGGGACATGCTGGTATCAGTTTGGATGGAGTCCTGTTTGCATCTTTTCTACTCTCCTTAAATCTGTATAGGCTTTTTCCATCCCTTTGTATTCAAACCCAGCAGTGACCACAAAAACCAGAAAGTATCATGCAGCAGGCTGCATTTGGGAGAATACACCAGGATTTAACTCCAGTTGTTTCTCAGGACAAACCTAGCATATGTTCAGCTACCAGTTACTGTCATGCTCCCTTAAAAAAATTATCACCCTGAGGGAGGTATTGTTCTCCCTGGGAAGGAAAATTTCCACTTTGCATTTCAATGAAAGGCATTCAGTCTGCTTTAGCTGCACCCAGACAGTTTCTCCTGCAAACTGTCTGACTTTCATTTTCTTTTTGAACCAGCTACATTTGCATTTCACTGAGCCCTCACAAGCATCTTCTCTGAGCATGTGGCAGAGTGCTCTGCTGGGGGATGTACTGGGTTGCACATCTGGCTCCTGATCTTGCCTAAGGGATCCAGGACCAAGTGAGTCCCTTGCTGCACAATACCAGCAGCAGCAGCGATGTCCACTTTTCTCTCAGTATGGGGTTTCCTGTGCCAGAACAGCTAGTCTTTTCCATGCAGACTGTTGTATGTACATGTGTGAATGGAGGCAGGTGATCACATCACATAGTGGTATATAGGCTGGAACACTGGCCCATGAGAGAGAACCTCACATGGGGACCTGGTGCTTGCAGTGCACTGTGGTTTACTGCATAGAAAAGACAGTGCTTGTGGAGCTTTTTAATGTTTAGACCACCTAATCCCAATCCTTGCTTCACGTTTTCACACTGGTATACCGTCTGTCTGCTTGCAGTGGATCATCAGATTTGTTATGCCTCATTCAGCTCTAAGACGGATTGGCTTCCAGAAGTGAAATGGAAAAATATAGCTTCTGCCTTTGGCCATGGTAAGGTTTAGTGAGGTGAAATCATGTCCATGACTGCTTGTGGCTGGGGGAAATACCTAAGTGGCACAGGGGAGGAAGGTCCAGGAAGTGGCGAAAGATAATATCTCTTAAGTGCATTACACTCCCACCAGGATGTGCCCAGCCAGGTTACACAGAAGATGAAAGATTTTCACAAGATATGGGGCATAACAACAGTTGAATTGCATTGGCTGTAGACACCTAATTCACACCCACCAAAGCATCTTGTGCTTGCTGGGAGCTTTAGGAGCCTAGAGCTGACCCAGTTGCAGTGGGAGGACCTTGTCACTATCTCGTTCTGCTGTTGGCTGCAGAACACAGCAGACTGACAGACTCTCATGTTGTAAGCGGGCTGGTACCTGAACTACCAAATACACACAACCCTCCTGCTGTCAGGACTGAGTAGTGCTGCCCTCTGTCCTGCCATGTGCCCCAACTGGTGCAGCATGCCCCAGGGAATCAGTGGTGTGCGCTCAGCTGGAGACTGTGTTCTAGGGCCCTCCGTGGATGTGGATAAGGACTCTGCAGCACTTGGGCTGGGAGATGTGATTTTGGAGGAGCCGGGAGGAGTGGTACTCATACTCCAGCAGCTGCAAAGCAGAGAATATACAACCTGAGAAAAGCATTTAGGAAAATGTTCACCTCCAAAACAAGCCATCATTTGAAAGTTTTCCACAGAAGACATTTAAAACAAATGGGTATTGAGCAAGACTTCTACAGGTTGCTATCTTTATGCGGATGAAATGAAAGAGCTAATAGAGAGTGCATTTTAATTTTTACCTGTTTATTTTTGTGGCTCAGTTCCTGATCAGAAAGCCAGATGGCCTGGAGAGCCTGGTAAATGAGATACAGAGGCTTTTATCTTTAAACAAGCTGAAATCCTGCTTTGGTTGCAAGTGGCCAAATTCAGTTAGTTACCACCTCAAAACCTACAGCTATCGTTTTCAATAAGAATAGGTGGTCCCTGCCCATGTTACTAAACTAGTTGTCAGTGTTCAGCTGTCAGGGGCTTGTTCTGATTTGTGCAGTGCACAGAGATGATAAAGAAGCTGTTATGGGAAAGCAGAATAAAATCTAAGTAACAAGAGACAGAATTAATTCCGCTACTCAGTAACATCACACCATGTGTGCTTCACTTAAGTAGTGCTAATGGCCTAGAAAAATAATTTTCAAGTTACTCCTGGGATCAGAGTAGACTGCTTTATACTGTGATGGCTATACTGCACGTGGATGAACAGCTTAGAAATCTGTAGCCAGGTGACAGCTCTGGTTAAAACATGTTAATAAAGGCATTTATATCAAGATCCACATGTTGAGGATTCTGCTTCAAGAAGAGCCAAGTTGTTCCATAAGTGGGAGAAGTAACAGGTTTCACTTCTAATGGTTCTGTCATCTGCAGATTTTCTGAGGTCTAGTACTGGGTGAATTAATCAGCCTTTCCGTCACTTGGGGCATTACAAGGTCTCTCCTATATTCAGTCCCTGTCTTGAGAAGCTTCTGGGAACCTCATCTCTCTGTCTTCTGTCAAGCTGGTTGAAATTGGCAAAGCAGTCCAGCATTTATGGAAGAAGGAGGAAGGAAAAGATGAAGACAGAATGGAATAGGCAGCTTGATGCTCTCTAACCTCCCTTCCCTGAAGAAATAGCCAAAAAGCCTCATCAGTGGGAGCTAAAGCTGGACAATGCACTTAGCATTTTAGGTGTTTATTTTGCAGTGGTCTTTGTTGTTTATGCTATGATACTCATACTGGTAAAAAAACCCAATGCAAACCCTACTGATTTTAAGTTGTATAATAGCCCCACCTTCCACTAGAGGAAATTATTTTAGACACTGGGCTGGAACCAGTGCCTATGGCAGGAAGAATGGGTAAGAACCTATTTCAGAGGTAGATGTGTATGTGAACGGCAAAGCTGTAAGTTCAGATGCAGGCAGTGCTGAGGGAGGTGTAGATCTAAGCTTCCTGACTAGTAAGGCAGATTTGCATTGGTCTGTGGACTGATTTGATTGACGTCCTCTAAGGGTTCCCTCTTTGCAGCATCACTCTCTGAAGGTGGTTAGCTCTGTGGTTATAATTTGGGCTAGATCTGAGAAGAGGGGCTGGGTAAGGCAAAGGTGTGTATCTGACAGAGCTTGGAAATAAGGAAGATAAACTCTTGCACTCAGCTTCTCAAGCCATCTGTGCCCCAGGGCACAGCCTTTGCCTGTGATCAGGCCCACATGCTCAGTCGCTGCTGAGTCAAGCCCAGAAATCCTCCCGGTATGAGCTGTCAGCTGTGTGAAATTGGCCTTTAACACAGAAGAAAGAGTGCAGGGTCTGGTGCCAGCTTTTGGCCAAATAAGGGGACTGTAAACAAGATACAATCCCCAGAGATGAAATAACACATGAGGATCAATGAAAAGCTCTGTAATCCAGTGGTAGTTACTGGTGGCCCATTATTATAGCTTATCTGTGTATTATCTGTGGGCTTCATCTCCCTTTGCAGCCTCTCTGTTGCTTCCCAGTGGGCTTTTGTGTGCTCATGCAAAACTGCAGCAATCCTTCCCTAATTCTGCAGAAGGATTTGACCCTTTAAATAATGTTACTCCAGCCACACTATCATTCCGCTTTCCTTAATAGACAATATTTGATGTTACAGAGTAAAAAAAAACAACCAACCCCCCAAAACCCTGAAAAAAACACTCAGTACCCGGTATTACTGAAGCCAAACATTTTGGAAAGGAGTATTTTTTGTTAGTGCCTGGCAGGCAGCAGATGGGTACTCTGCCTGAAGTCAGAGCTGGGCTGGGGGCAGCATGGGATTTTAATGCCAGAGGGAGCAACACTGGGCATATATCCATGCCAGGAGCTTGTTTACATTTGGCCGCTAAGCCTGAGTCAGTGTTCTCAGGGTGTGTTTTTCATCTTCTAGCTTACTTGATTCACTTGTCACTTAAAATGTATTTCATGACAATTTTTGTTAGATTTAGTACAGTGAGGGCAGGAAGGATAAAAAGAGAATACAGAAAGTACAGCTGGTTCTGTTAGTAGGTAAAATATTTTTGGTGCACACAGAGCAGGCTTTGTTCGTTTTAACTCAACCAAAATTAATCTAAGGACTCCAGCTTCTCCAGCATTATCAGGGGCAACAGGGGGGCCTCAGGGGCAGGAGCTGCCTGGGCTGAGCAGTGTAGTACACAGGATGAAGGGATCTTGCTTGGAGAGGCGGCTGGTTTCTCCTGGTTTTTCTGGCTGTACTGCTTGATTACAGATGCTAATAGGCAGCTTCTCCTCTTACAGAATTCCTCTCCCAGGAGGGAGTTAGGGTTTCCATAGTGTGCAAAACAAAGCCAAACTGTTTAATAGTCGAATTGTCCTCCTCACACTCAGTTAAAGGGCAATTCCGGGCTGAGTAAAGCTGGGGTAGATAATCCCATAGGAAAGATTTACCTTTGGCAGCTTCCACTTCAATGTTGTTGCTGTGGGAGTTGTGACTATTTCAAATCACGGAATTAACTGCAGGCTGAACCTGGGAGACAAACCTCACATTTTAATTCTGCTTTGTTGTGGTGTGCAACAGTACATCAGAAACTGAAATTTCAATAGCTCCAGAAGTTACATTTCTGGCTTTTACAAAATGTTTCACCTCAGGCACTGAAGCAGCTATGGATGCTCAATCTACTACATGGTTTTGTGCTCCAGTGCTGTGCGGAATCCAAGTACAGCAGAGGCTTTGTTAGGGTGCCTGAAGATTTCTTCACTCCCCCTCCATTATCTAGTATCTGAGCTAAAGAAGTGCGGCACTGTTATCTGGGAACAGAAGCAGGCTGTTCTGAGAAGTGCAAGCAGTGCTTGTGTTGTGCAAACTTCTTCAAGAAATGTAAAAATTTCCATACTAAAGTGCACAAACCAGGAGAGTAAAATGAAAGGAAAAAACCCAGGCGTGTTTTCATAATGGAAGTGTATAACTTTCGCATAGACAGGTATGATGTTTAGAAATCTGTAACTTTTTATGGAGAAGGTTGGAAAGCACCCACCTGGAGTTTGCTGCACAATTATTATATGCTTTGTCATGGCAATAACCTGAATTGTCATTGCACATGTAATTAACAGAGTGAAAGTGCAGATAATTGAAATGTATGTGTTGAATAGGAAAAGAGCCTTGTTTAGGCTAAGATGCTGCTTTGTGAAGCTCTTCAACCTCCTATGCAAGCATTACAAAAAGGCAGGAAGCATAGGTCATAAGAAAAGGAATTGTAGGAGAACATGAATGGTTCTTACTCTTTACTGACAGCACTCAATTTACTTTGTTGTTTCAGGAAAAAAAACAAACATGTTAAAGCATAGTGTAAAGTGCTTATATTTTCCATATGGTTTTAAGCTTTTTGGAGTATTTTTAAACTTTCAAGCTCCAAAACAAAGATCCTATTTTGCTTCATCTTTTTTTTCCTTTAGCCTTAATGAAGACTTGCATTTCTGTAGCCTCCATCGAAGATTTAACTCTGTCATCCTTATTCAAACCATGTTGATTCCTATTGCTGCAACTTTCTAGTTGTGCCATCATAAATTAATAGTTTACTCATAGAGTGGCCACATGTTCTATTCGCCAGAGAATATATCTCAGAAAATCTTCCTGAAAATTCTGCTTGTGGCCATTAAGTATTTGATACAGGATGAAGTTTACTTTGCTCATGGACTACACAGAACCTTTTCTCAAAGTGCAGGCAATGACATATAGATCAAGTTGTTGCTTTGGTGGTTTTAATAGTTGATATTTGTTGGGTGAAACTAAGAGAAACTCTTAGTTGGGAGAAGATCCATGCAACCCTCCTGATTAAAGCACCCAGTGTATTAGCTGACTTCTATAAAGCATTATGTCACTTTAAACAGTTCATAGGCTATTAGAGAGTGATAAACAGATCCCTGTGTTTAACTTGGTATTCCTGGAAGGCCTTTGCAAGTTGCAAAATATCCTGTTACTGGGAACTTTTGTACCTTAGTTAAGACAAAGCATGGTTAAATGGTTAGTTGCTGACTTCCACATAAAAAGACAAGAAAACTGCAAGAAAGGAAATTTCAGTTTAAGGAGCTGGTAACAAAAATCAGATTCTGGAGTAGGAAAGTGGGCTGCTGGAGAGCACCAGGAGGTAGGCCAGGCTTCAGGGGGAAAAGAAAGGAGCAAGTCACATCAGAAGTAGGAATGTGGCCGCTGTGGCAAAAAGACTGATTCTGAGGCTCTTCAAGCCCAGGGCCATAGTGCTGCAAATTCAGTCCAGTGTCAGGGTTGTATAGTCCTGCCCAGAAATATTCTCAGCTTTTCAGCCCCTCTAACAGCCACTTGCTGTCTGTCTTCTGCTTCTGCAAGGTGGGGGTCTCCAGGCAGGCCTCTGCTTTATCTCTTGCAGCATCAATTCGAAGTCCTGTGTTCTCAGTTAATGGGGATGGGTGGCAGTGCCGCTTTGGGAGACAGCATCCTTAACCCTTTCCTTTGCTGTGAGTTGCCACCCCAGTTGAGGCAAGCAGAGGCAATGGATATATGAAAATGCTGACTTACTTTGGAAAGAGAAGAAGCAATAAGAAAGGAGATCAATAAGAACTGCAAGGGTGAAGAAACCCAAGAGTCCTTTGTTTGGTTAGACAATGTTCTCTATAAGTTTCATATTTAGTTTTAGTCTAAGGAGGGGCTTGTATGTTAATTACAAACTGGAATTTAAATCATACTTCATGCATGTGTGAAACAATATGGCTTTTATTTTAAAGAAAATAGAGTTCTATCTTGTATAAGCTGTCTGATGCCACACAAAGCAATTCAGAAATTGGTCATTACTTGCAGTAATGCCTGTTAACCCCAGCTCTTTTGTAAAATACTGATGGGGAAGCTCACTTTCCTGCTTTTTGAAGCAAAGCAATAGGGAGCTAATCAGCAAATGAAGCTTTTACAAAATCAGACTATTTTTCTATCAAAGCACCAAGCAGAAATCTAGCATCTTTATATCCTCCTGCAAATGTTAGAAGAAAGGGCAACAGGCGGTTTCTCAGAACCTCTTGTATCTGCTAGTGGTAGATTGTTTTGCCCTTCAAAAGTAGATCATTATTTTGCCCTTCAAAAGCAGATAATTAAAGCACCGCTATCATGGGGGCTGGTCAGTACTTCTGACCAGGTGTGGAAGATACTTTATTAAGCAAGATACACAATGCGTCTTCCTCAGAACCTCAGAGTAGTTTAGCAGGTAAGAGAGGCCTTGGAAAGACATACATTTGCTGGTGATATCCTCATCTGATAAAATTCCATACCAGTCGCATGGCTTTGTTTGTTCAGTGGTAGAATATTAGCTAAACTACAGATTAGGAAAGAGTGACTGTCTAGACCAGCAATCCTTGGTCCAAACTCTTGTGCCGGTCAAACCTTCCCTCTCTCCCCAGACAGCCAAGGAAAATTGTGGTGATGATTTCACCCCACCACCACTTTGGCTATCATGAAGGGAAGAAACCATGGGAAAGTGAGCTGCTCTGAGATGGGGAGACTGCTGGTGCACTCTGGAGGAGGGGAGGCCTGAGAGGCCCCTAATTGCAGAACAAATGTGAAAATATTTCACATCATATGCTATAGGACTTTGAATTGCAGGGTTATCAACATAGCATGGGATGAAGAATAACTGTCTCTTACCTGACCTGGTTCATTTTGCACTGACTTGAAGGGTTATGCCTGATTCTGCTGCTTCCCTTACTCCCGGTTTAAGAGAGAAAATAGCTGTCATTCAAATTAGTTTTAAGTACATGAAGGATGGGTGAAAGGAGAGGACTCAATATTCCAGACCACAGAGTTTTTTTCTCTTATTATTTATTTGTAGGTAATTATTAACCCTTTACGTTTAAGGGCTTTCCTGTCACATGGACACTTTGCATTCATTAAAACAGTGTTTGCTGCTGCCTTTAGCTTCTTCATTCTCTGTGAGTGGCAGCCTTTCTGCTACTTTCTGTACTCATATGAACAATCTGAAACATCTTGGATGACCTAAAAACAAACCGAAAAAAGCCCCTATAAGACCCTCCTTTGGTTTTCTTATGTGCCTTTTCTTCTCTCTTAAAAGCATGCTAATAAGAGCCCAGTTAGAAATAAAGGAGTCAGAGGAGCTCATTAACACCCAGCTGTTACCCTTAACCTCACGGAAACCTGCACCAGCCTTTGGCCTCCTTCTGAGGAGAGGGAATAAGAGAGGTATCCCTTTTCCCTGTATTTTGGCTCTGCTTTTTTTATTTACTAAAGATTTACTGCCACTGTTTGGCTTATTTCAGTTGTGGATTCCTGGCTGCATATACCAATCACCCTTGACTTTCAATTGATGATACTGACACATACTATAGGTTGTGCTGAGCATTTTGGGCTCTATTCCAGATGGGGTAGTAGCAGGAAATCCTTCATTCAAAATCCGTCAAATGCAGGAGCTACACCTCCAGGGCCTCAGGACAACCACATCTCTTCAGAGGCCTGGGCTTTCTTGATGAGCTGCAGTTGTGGCATTCACATCTTGGGCTGCTGTGGAGCTAGAGAGGTGACCAACAGGTTCTCACTACAGACTGTCATTTCCTCTGCCCGAAACGAGTACCAAATGAGTCATGCATCTAAAATTTCCTTTCTTGCAAATTTTTCTTTCATATTGTTGCTGCTCTCAGAAGTATGACTGGTTTCTGCCCAGGTTCCTGTTTCACCCACGTTAAAACTTGTAATAGCGTTGTCACTCTCTGAAAATTTTGTTCCATAACTTCTCCACCTTATATTCCAGTAGTTGTTGCCTTTAAGTGTTGAAATTTTTGCCCACCAGTGTCCTAATGACACTCATAATATAATTTTGTTCAGAATAATTATGGTGTTGTGACAGAAGGAAGTGTTCTTCCTATTTCTGACTTTACTACTGGCAAGTACAGTGACCTTTTCCTTGGAAGCTTGTCTTTGCGTTTCCTCCTCTGTGACAGGTTGGTCTTGATAGTATAAATTGCAAGGAAGTAACTCTAGTGGTGTGTCAAAGCTAACCCAGCCCAGGCATTCTGCCAGGGCACTCTGCCTTTTCTTACACAGTGGTTTAACCCCAGCCACCGACTAAGTACCATGCAGCTTCTCACACACTTTCCCCTCTCCATCCCACCTTGCTTGGATGGGGAAGAGAATTGGAAAAAAGCTAAAACCTGCAGCTTGAGATAAGAGCAGTTTCATGTTTAAAATGAAGCAAAATATAATAACAATAACAATAAAAATAATCATTAGAAGGGAGACAAAAAGTGAGATGAATAAACCCCAAGAGAAACAATGCTCACCTCCCACTCACTGATGACCAGCCTGGTCCTGAGCAGCCATCAGCAGCTTCCAGCCAATCCCTTCAGTTGATATACTGACCATGATGTTCCATGGTGTGGAATATCCCTTGTCTAGCTGCTTGTAGTTTCATTCACCCTGAAAAGCAGCCATGTGTTATGCCCTGCAGCTTCAATATGAGATGATATGGCTGATAAAGCCTCCATGTACAAGCACATGTTGGATTGCCACTCTGAAGAAGGCATGTGTCTTGTAGAGCTAGCTGCTCTGAGATATAATATAGTGTCATTATACAGAAATTCGGAAATTACTCCTTCCAGAGCCAAGCTTTTGCACAGATCCCAGCTCTGCTGGTAGCCAGGGGTGACGCTTTCCTACCAGCTTTCAGTCAAGTGCCTTGGAGTGCTTTACAAACAGAGATTGCTCATGCCTCCCAGCACCTCCTGAGGTGCTTCATAGTACCTATTGCCAGATAAGCAATGACATATGCAGGGAAAATAAATAAAATAGCTGGTGCTATTAGCTGCCCAGTCCAGAGTAGGAAAAGTCTGGTTTTCACTGCTGTGCTGAATTTGTTTGATGGGGGCTGCACACCACATCTACAGTGTCCCCAGGCAGAA
Source organism: Psilopsiagon aurifrons (assembly GCA_025447955.1). Lineage (NCBI taxonomy): Eukaryota > Metazoa > Chordata > Aves > Psittaciformes > Psittacidae > Psilopsiagon > Psilopsiagon aurifrons. The sequence goes on from JAOEHY010010382.1 coordinate 26,695, forward strand.
GCACCACAAATGAGCAGGTGTTTCTGCAAGAGGTAGGGGTCTTGCCTTGTTCTACCTAAAGTAATTACCCACTGAAAAAAAAGCCCAAAGCCCTTGCTCAGCTCCCAGCCTTCACGAAGCTTCTGCACTGTGCCTGGATGTGATGTTCCAGTAGGTCCATGTGAGTGCTGAGACATCTGTTACAATTTATTTCTGTAGCAACAAAGCTAGGGTGATTTCCAGCATGAAAAAGGAAAAACCCATCTCGCTTTCTTAAACTGTAAGGACGACTGCCAAAAGAGACTAATACATCTATAACATACACTCTTTTACAGGATTTTTTTTGGTTAAGATTTCAGGTGACAGCAATAGATAAGGAAAGGCTCAGATAAGAAAGGTAATGGGCTGAAAGCTTGTCTGAAAACTGGTGTGAACAATGAAGTGAGTGCATATAAAGTTATTCCCACAGTTACGTGGGGAATTATATGTAAACCAAAGCTGAACAACCTTCCTCTCATGATGTTTTCAGCAGGATCTGATATTTCCATCTCCCTGGACTCCAGCAGGGTCATTTTACCTTGGTGCCATTTTGTGACCGAGTTAGTGTCTGGAAGGTCTTGTTTAGAGCGGGTTCTGCATGTCTGGATGGAGCATACAACTTTCTTCCTCAGGAAGTACAATTTCACTTGTGGTCATGACAAAGGCTCCTGTCCTTTCAGCCTCCTTCTTTCCATACCCAAGTGGGTCATCCCTTTCTTCCTAGAGCTGTGCACACATTGCAAGGAGGGTTCAGCAAATGTCTTAAGCAGTGTGTTAGACCAGTTTTGCCTCACACAGTACCCTAGAGGCTTGCAGCCTACAACTGGGATGCCTGAAGATGTCCTGCTGCACCCTGGGGTGTGGAGAGGTAGACTAGATAAGCACAAGTCTAACTGTTTGCAGCCCTATTTCATTTGTAGTGAACAAAAGAAAAGTCTAGCCCAGAGGCAGCCATCAGTTGAAACTGACTGCTACCAACTCTGACTTCAGCAGTGGTCATTTTGGAAGAAGGCATAAGGCTTTGCAACGCAATATTCAGATGAGGATTTGGCAAAGAATCCTTCTCAGTGTCACAATCTGTCCATCTCCCAGATGGTAAGATATTTACCTTCTAAAAAAAAAAGATGAGCTGCAAGTTTTTTCTCTGTCTGCTCATTCTGCATTTTTTTTAGTGTGGAGAAAACCCCAACAAAACACCACAGAAGATAACATAGGATTTCTAAACAGCTTTGGGTTGTTCAGTCCCTCAGTCCTTTGCACAACTAGGTAATGGTTCCTGTGAACAAGGGGCATGCTCTACTTGGTCTGAATACCATAATCACAAATGAACTGGGGCAATCATAGCAAATTTAGATGCTCAGGCCTGAGGAAGGCACATGCTTTATAACAATTCAGTCACCCATGTGTAGAAAGAAACAGAATTCATTACCCACATGGCTGATTGCACAGCATAAATAGCAAAGGGCAGATGTTGTAAAAAAATGCTGACATATGTATATCAGTGGTATGGTACTATCATCATAGAAATGCTTACAAAGTTAGTTAGCTTACAGAGTTAAGGACAAAAGCTTTGGATAATTGCTGCTGCAAATAGCTGCATCAGGCAAATGCAACCTTAGTAATAAAGGTAAAGCACTGCAGGAGTCAAATGGTTTTGAAGGGGGAAGCCAAGCCTTTTAATTTTTGTGGGTCTACTTAACGAACAGCAAAGATCCTGATCACTTATGGATCTTCTGTTGAGCAGTAGAAGCTTCCTCAATTTACACGTGTCTTAAGTCACCTTTTGTATACTTCTGAAATGTTTGGTAATGACTGCCCTTCGGAAAATTGGTTTTCAAATTGGGATCTGTGGCTCTGTGTCTGGATGTCTTCATATGATGTGGGTGTATCAACAACTCAGAAAAGCAAGCACAGAAAGGCTGTTTTGTTGGCTTATTCACAGAAAAAAGTCAATACTTTCACTGACTCTTTTTACTGGTTTGCATATTGCAAACGTTCGCAGGCTACAAGGTCTCTAGGCCAATCTGATCTTCCTTTAGTGTTCCCAAGTGGGCCAGGATTTAGAAAATAAAACTGGCAAGACAATTCATTTGTGGAAAGGTCCCCTAGGAATAAAGCCAGGGCAGGAAGATCTAATGGAGATGTACTCAGACAGCTGGCAGCATAGAGGCTTCTGCCAGTCAGATGTTCAGTGCTGAGCTCAAGGAGTTTGAAGTACCTTTTTTGCCTAACCAGGCATCTGAGGTCTGCACAGTGCCAATTCATAAATAGTTTTCCCTCTGATGCCAGCTTCTCCCATGGTGCCAACCCATAAACACACACACTTCCAGTAAGGGGGACTCAGGCCATTGAGGCACTTCAGGAAGAGAGCAAGTCATGTGTGAAAGGCAAAATGAAACAATATACAAGCATTGTACTTGCACAGCAAGTTTACATCAACTTTTTCTTTCCTGTTGATTAATGTATTAATAACTTGGACATATTCAACACAAAAGTAGTGCAAATGAATTGATAGTAATCCACTGCATACCATGGGAGGCTTCTCGTATATTTTAATGCTGATGCCAGATTTATTCTGTGGAGTTCCACTTTGCATGCTAGGCTCATAGTGAGTGCTACTCTCTTCTGTTAAATTATTTGGGGGAAAGAAGAAAAGTTTTCAGGTATCAGGGCTTCAGCAACAATGCACATAAAAAACTCTGTCTTTGGGGTTCGTATGCCTTATATAAGTAACAAATGTAGTTACGTGAAGCACAGGCAGCCAAGGCTGTCATATAAAAAAGATGTGAAATAATTCCTAAAAGCAAGTGTCTTTTTATAATGCCTCTGCTATGTATACTGCATGAGGAAGTTGTGGTTAGAGGTTTAGTGTTCATATCCCCATCTAAACTTCAGGTGGGACCTACAAATGGGGTTTAGGTCAAAGAGAGTTTAAATAGTTATTATCTCACAAACTTCCTTTGCATTGACCAAATTAAAAACCCAACACCCTCTAATAATTCCCTCTTTGAGCTATATGCATTATAATTTTATTCATAATGGGTAATCGCCCCCTTTATTATCTTCACTTGCTGGAAACCTTTTTCCCAATCTGGGGCCTGGGTCTCTCCCAGCATTAGCTCAAAGGGCTTCTGTTTCCATTTCTTGGAAGCACAAGAGGTACCAGCAAGTGGTTCAGAACTGACGGACTTTCAGCTGCAGTCATGGAGGAGGTGAAGGCTCTCAACCATTTGTCAAGGCGTCATTGTTTGGCATTTGGCACATTCATTGTTATCTGGTGCTTCACTTTGCACCAAGAGGATGTCAAATGATCCACCTAGGACTTCCTGGGCAGGCCTGCTGATTCTTGAAAAGTTTAGCAGCACTGTGGAGCAATTCAACAAGCTGCGAAGCTATGAAGGTGCTGGAGGATTAAAAAGTCATGTTGTAATTATTCTTTAATGAGATGTTCAGTTTTTCCTGCATGATTTAAATGAACCATACTATTAATAGGCTGTACTATAAACAGGCTGAAATGTAATGAGTCAGTCCTTAACTAGTTTTCAGTAGAGAAAGATTTAGGATTAGCCTAACATAGCCTAATATACTCTTCAATTGCATAGCCAGGGGGTGGGAAGTGGGATGGGGAGGAAGAAAAGGTGAGAATTCATGTTTTCACAAAGAATGAATGAAAGCTTTCCAGAATTCAGACTGAAATTATGTATGTCAGTCCTGAAACTGTCACTATCCAGTTTTGCTGTTTCATCACATTCACAGGTAGGACACAGGAATCTCAAATGTTCATTTGGAACATTTTTCCTCTGAAATATATTTAATTCTCCCCTCTTGCACCCACTGCACCTTGAAGCCAGGGAGAGAGTGCTGTCTTTTTTATCTTGAAACAAAACTTGTCATGTGCGAGTGTGTGTGTGTACCACTGACATCTACTGACCAAGTTAAAAAACACAGCCTTATCAAATGGGAACTGCGTTCAGCTGTGTATTTTAATGGTAAAGAAACAGTTGACAGCAAAATGTCGAGCTTCCTTCTGTTGTTCAGAATTCAGATCCATAGTGTGGTATTAGGGCATTTCTCCCTAGAAAGCCAGGCAGACACTCCATTGCCAGCATCACCCAGGCACTGCAGCCTAGTTCATCATGTTCATACCAGAACATCTGAACTTTATTTTCCAGACCTTTGAGGCTACAGGCCCCTGCAGAGGAGTTGTGCACACCGTGGCGGTGTGAGTTCATGCCAGGGACAACATGGAAAGCCAGTCTGTGTCCTTGCAGAGCTGTGTGGAAACAGGCATGACCTGGGAAGAAATTCAGTCCTAAATCCTAATTTCCTGCATTGGAAAAACTTGCATGAGCTGATACCTGCAGGCTAAGTATCTGATCCACGTCTAGCCAAATACATATCTCATTCTTGTGGGTTGGTTGTGGAGGATGCTGGATACGCAGGTAGCAAAAGTCTCTCCCAGGTTCCTTGGTTAAAGATCTGTGAAAGTCAGTAATATCACAGTATTGGTCATCAAAGCCCATTAATCCTTCTCTGACTGAAGAGCATACCAAACATTTCAGAAGAGTTGAGAAAAGATGTAGTAAACCAGTGGGCCTGTAACATGCCTGTCTGTTACTGAATCTCACCTGTTCTAAAGTACTGATGTTGAAAGGTTTTTTCTTTTGAAGCCTCTCTGGAAGTTCCTACAGGTGTTTAATACTCTGTCAGTAGATAATTAACCAAGGTATTAGACACCTGCAGGAACATCTTTTTTATATATATAATTTTAAGGCTATTTACCACCACTTCAGTGTGTTGTAAGAAGCAAGAAAAACAAGCACCCAAGCCACCTTTCCTGTATCAACTATTAATTTGAATATTTAATCCTCTGATTCCCTTTCTGTCAAGAGTGTGCCAGACCTCTCTCTATTCATAATGCCTGCTATTATTACTTATATTTTGTTCAAGGCAAGTCCTGGAACCATAAATAAATTCTAATTCTTGTTAAAACTAATCATAGAATAGTTAGGGTTGGAAAGGACCTTAAGATCATCCAGTTCCAAACCCCCTGCCATGGGCAGGGACACCT
>JAOEHY010010386.1:0-27350 GCA_025447955.1 Psilopsiagon aurifrons
AAATCATTAGAGAAGGAGGTGGCAACAAAATCCACCCCCAAAAGCACAGCTTCAAATAGGCAGCTATCCCTCGTCCTCTAAAGAAATCATGACTCAAACAACATAATCCTAACAAGTTCTCCAGATGTCCTCTGAGCCTTCCAGAAAAAAAGAAGACAGACAGAGCTTGAATTTTTAATGTGAAAAACAGTCAGAAAAGCAAGAAAGCAAACAAACAGGAACAAACCAAATCAAAACCGAAGCTTTTTGGGTCTCCTATATATGCAAATCTCATCTCAGAAATTCCAGCATCTGGTTTTTCCTACTCTTTTCAACCTCTGTGTAGCTCATGTAAGAGAAACTACAACAAACAACCCTGGAGCTGATGCTATAAGATCTGCTTTGGGAGAGGATGATCTTGCTCCCCCAACCATGCCATATCCACCATCGCACACAGACAGCAGTATAGAAACAAACCTGTGTGCCCAGTCCATGGGAGGGTGAGAGCCTGGGCTTTGCTTGGACAAGACAACTGCTCTCTAAGGCAAAAGACCTTGTGTCAACTCGGTTGTCTGTGGTCAAAACGAAGCCTCCAACCATCAGCTTGCCAAAGGAGATTGGTCTTCTGGCATACTGAGAACCAAGGGGAGCAACATGGAAGAGAAAGCAACTGCTGCTGCCAATTAAAAGGCACTGACCTGAAGTGACAATGCTGTTCCTTCCTCCCAGCATTGCTAAGGATCAGCCCACACGCATGGCATGGTGTCATCTGGACCTGTCATCTGCAGCTGGGAACCCACCAGCCTGCCAGTCACTGCCATCAAGCAGGCTGTCACTTGCCAGTCACACTGCATGCAGCCTGAAAATAGGCAGCCCTTAAAATACCACATTGTTTTCACCAAGTGCTGGCAGCTAGAAATGCCTCCTGGAGGAGAAGAGGTGGGAAGGGGAAGATGGAGCAATGAGGGACCAAGACAACAACTGCGATGCCCTTGTACTGATGCCAAGCTTAAGATGGGGAAGTGTTGTCTCTCATCACCATGTCATAAGGCATTTCTTACACACTTGTATGGAAGCAGCAGGACATCCACCTTCCTTCCATGAAGACGCCCTGCAGAAGGGCTTCTCCTACAACTTCAACCTACCTACTCAAGTGGAAAAGTAGGTATTCCCACCAACACAGCCCTTACTCCTCTTGCTTAAAATATGACTCTAATTCACGGACATCTGAAGCCCAGAGCAAGGAGACAAATGTTACCACTTCCAGAAAGCTGTAGTGATGGAGAAATTACAGCCAGCTCCTCCACAGCTCCAAAGACCTGGTTGAACTATTATGCCCAACGCAGCACAACGCAAAAGCTGGATGAAACCCAGAGGTGTACACTCTCATCCCATTTATTAAGAAGACAAGGATATCCAGAAAGCCAATATTTTTACCATAGTTTAAATAAGAAGCAAGTAAAAAGCCACCTTTCTATTCATAGCACAGCTCAAGAGGATACAAGTTGTAATGCTGAGTGAAAGCATCCTCGGATGACAGCCCCTGAATCCCTGCTGTGCACAGCAGGGCTGAGGCTCAGGGAAGCCACTGCAGAGACACAGGATCCAACCTCCACCCAAACCACACATTGAATCCAAATGCCAAAACATCCTGGGGTTCACAAGCAGGGGTATGGCAAACACAGGCTCATCTAAAATGCTTTTAATCTTTGCTCCCCAAAGAGGAGCCACCTCCTGTGGGATTTTGACAGGAAAAGAAAGAGCTGCAGGTACATGAGGGAGGAAAGAGAAGGATGAAGAAAAGCTTCTTTTTGTCCTCCTAAGACACAAAGTTTTGGACAAAACCTTCTTCTACCACCATGTGCTGCCCCAGAGCTGCTGCTTCCCATGGCTGGGCAAGGGACATCGATCTCACCATCACATTAAACACCGGACCAACACTCACCGTGTTGAATTAGTGCCGGTAGATTTCTCTGACTAGAACATGTTCGAAATCACAGTTGGGTTACAAGAATCAATTAGAGCCAGATGGGGGTGTGAAGAAGTTAAACAATTTGCCTTATTGCAGGAGTTGGTACTACAGCAATGGATGCTTTACATTTTCATTTAGATTTAAAAATCACTCGAGTGCACCCTCTGTATAATTCAATCGAGGAATCAAGAGGAAACTACCGAGTGGGTAAGAGATATATTGTCCTTCTCTGGAAGATAAGAGTGGGGGGAATAAAAGCGAGGAGAGGATTAGAGCAGAGATCCTCAGCAGGGGGAAATCTGCATAGGGGCATTGAATCCTAGAACAGTTCGGGCTGGAAAGGACCTTAAAATTACCCAGATCCAATCCCCTTCCACGGGCAGGGACACCTTCCACTGGAGCAGGTTGCTCCAAGCCCCTGTGTCCAACCTGGCCTTGAACACTGCCAGGGATGGGGCAGCCACAGCTTCTCTGGGCACCCTGTGTCAGCGCCTCAGCACCCTCGCAGGGAAGAACTTCTTCTCTATATTTAACTTGAATCTCCCCTGTAGTCGATATGGCACCATCAGTTTACAGAGGCATCACTGTCATCCAGAGCACCATGGAACGATTTGGGTTGGAAAGGACCTTATGATCATCTAGTTCCAACCACCCAAAAAGGTCAGAGCATGTCCTCACCCACCGCCCATGATTCCATTGGACCTTCAGTGGGAGCTGAGGTATTTTGCAGGTTTATAGGACTGATGTTGCTTCAGCATCCCATCCCCAGCCAGGATGGGAAACCAGTCACCTTTCCATCGCTGCGACAAGGACCCATGCAGACTGACTCCCAGCAGAGGCAGGAATTGGTAATGAAACCTCCCCAAGGTTAGTCAGGGAAAAAAAAAAAGCCTCGCTAATATGCAGCACACCTCCACCGCTGCAATAAAGACGAGATTGAATTGCAGAACGTGGCTGCAGGTCTTGTTTCTATATGTTTCAATGTTGTGCTCCAACAGGTCGGAATATTGTTAGCAATTCCGGCTGCAGAGGAGGCATTGCTGAGCTGGGTAAAACATGTGGCAAATTTGCTTCTGTGCTCATCCTGGAGCAGGTGAAAGCATTTGATTATATAGGCTCAGGGGTTATTTGCATTATGGGATTCCCAACACTCCTCATGAAATGGTTTGGAGCATTATGTAAATCAGCCAGAGGGGAAGCTTTCCACAACTGTCTTCAGCTGATGGAACAACCTGAATCTCAAATCTGGCTACTTTTCCAATTACCTTGTATGTAGTTTGCCACCAAGTGCTTAGTAAGGGAAATCCAGCCCTTACGGGGGATCCCTGTGTTGCAGTGCTAGAAGGAAAAGGGCAAAGATCCTCTTCAGTTTTCCATGGGCTAATGTGATGTGCTTGCTTCAGACAAGAGAAAAGGTTAAACAGAACTCTTGTTGGAGAGGAAAGCTGGAAGGCTTAAAGCTGAGATCTGCAAAGGAATCTGAGAGTCAGCGCCCAAAGCCTGCTGAAAGTCAAAGGACTATGAACATCTAAGCCCACAAGGCTGTTCTGAACCATCTAAGTGGAAACAAGGTGAGGAGCTTTCATGCCCGCTCCAAAGAGTATTAAACATAGAGGGAGAAGTGACTGAGATCCATCCTGTTTCTCCACTCTTTCCCTACATACAGAATCACAGAATGGTTTGGGTTGGAAGGGACCTTAAGATCATCCAGCTCCAATCCCTGAAATGAGCAGGGACACCTTCCACTGGAGCAGTTGCTCCAAGCCCCTGTGTCCAACCTGGCCTTGAACACTACCAGGGATGAGGCAGCCACAGCTTCTCTGGGCACTCTGTGCCAGCACCTCAGCAACCTCGCAGGGAAGAGCTTCCTTATATCTAACCTGCAACACACGATGTGAAGGCAACACAAGGCCTGCAGGGATCAGCAGGAGAAACAACAGTACTGGAGGGTAGGGAAGGGATGAAAAAGGCAGCAGATAAAGGACACTGTACCTCAGATATCTCCCCTTCTCCAGAGCCCAGCTTCAATTTTCACCTGCTCAGCACCACTCAAGATGCTCAACTCTGTTCCACGTTTATGTCTATAGCTCCCTCACCTCTTCCACACACCAGACAAGACTGGTACTGTGAAGCACTATGACTTCGTCAAGAGAAGTCCCTTTCTGGGTCTGGATGTCTTCCTGGGAAGCAGTGGGTCATTAACACCAAATCTCAGAACAAATGATACTAAAAGACCAACATCTAGAGACTGAAGTTGTTTAGGAACAACTCCATTCCTGTTGTACGTTGATGGTTGCCCAGCCAAGCCCAAGCTCCCAGCATAGCTCCTTTCAGCTACACCTTGATTAATTTCGCTTCATTTATTATTTAAGCCTGATACCTTCATGTAAAATACTGAAGCCCTGACTCATTCTTTATTATTAAGCCCTGCCATGCACCCCTAGGAGGCTCTGCAATCCCCATAGCCTTCTATCCGCTGGAAGAGAACAAACTCATCCCAATCCCTCGGTAAATATGAGGGATTGCTGGAGGGATGCTGTCAGCATCCTGCTCCCTACTTACCTCAGCTGCTGCACTGCCTCTGTCACAGAAAACACTCTTAAAGGCTAATTCACTTTCCAACATGTGCACGGCTCATTTGCTGCTCTCCCCTCTCCTCCTCCATTCCTCCGCAGCTGGCATTGAAGCCGGTCGGCTCCCAGTAATCCCTGTTTGAGGATATAAATGGAGCAAACCGGGAGCTGTGACTACAGCCAATTAGCCGCTGGCTGAGGGCAGCTCTGCTCATGAGGCCACGTGGAATTCCCATTCATCCATAGGTGCTGAGCCAAAGGACGACGCAGGGAATGCAGTGGAGGCAAAGTCTTGCATTTTAGATGGTTTCAGGCTGGTGATGGATCACTGTATGGGGTGTTTCACCCCATCAGAGACTCAGCTGTCTCCCATCACTTTCAATATATAACCTTGTACTTCTCTTACATCACTAACTCACTTTAGAAGTAAAAACAGCCCTTTTGGGACACTGGAGATGGGAAGACTGTGGCTTCGTAGCAATCCCACTCCCAGCTTGTTTTCTGGATGCAGAGTGACACGCCCAGTGTCAGTCCTATCTCTAAGTAAGGCATCCCTGAGCTTTTCCTTGCAGGGCACTAGTGGTCACCAGCTTCAAAGCTGTGTAATCAAACCATGCCTGGTGGTGGCTGGGCTTAGGGGGAATTTACATCTGAATCTCACAGCTTGGCTCCAACTCTGCCACAGACAGAAGGGAAACAGAAAATGTAGTGAATGCTTCCTTCCTTTGAGAGTGGATCTACACCCTGAGACGAAACTCCACGGCTAAAATTCATCTCTACTTCAAAAGCACCAGCACAATTCAAAGGCAATAAACCAAGGAAGCGGGGAATGAAAATACTTCAATGGCAAAAGACATTTCTACCACTCTCAGAGTACTTTGAAACATAATGGAGCATGCAGTCAACTACAGGTCACAGGAGAAGTCAAGTTCGCATCTTGAAATCAATCCCAGGCGATGGAAAGTGAATTTTGGGGTGATAAAACACTACAAGATGGAGCCGCAGCCACACAAAACCCCAGGCAAGCACCTTGTGTTGGACGCTGAGGGCAGTGCAGACCTCAGGCAACTCCAGCCCTTTCAAATCATAGACTCATAGAATGGTTTGGGTTGAAAAGAACCTTAAGATCATCCAGTTCCAACCTCCTGCCATGGGCAGAGACACCTTCCAGTAAAGCAGGTTGCTCCAAGCCACATCCAACCTGGTCTTGAACACAACCAGGGATGCGGCAGCCACAGCTTCTCTGGGCACCCTGTGCCAGCACCTCAGCACCCTCACAGGGAAGAGCTTCTTGCTTATATCCAACCCGAACTTGCTCTGTTTCAGTTTGAACCCATCACCCCTTGTCCTATCACTACAGTCCCAGATCTTGATACAGCCCTTCTCTCATATCCCAAATGGGATCCCCTGGGCAGGCTCTTGCTCAAAGCTGACAAAGTGATGGCCAACCTCAATCAGAAAGCACGTTAGGTTGGAAGGGACCTTTAAAGCACCTTTTAAATGAGCGCTCTTGCTTTAGACAACTGGTTAGGGTGCGATGGATCACCCTCTCCAGAGACAAAATGACCAAGACATTCAACGCTTCCCACTGGCTTTGTAGTGACAAACATGAGCTCATGCACAGCGGGAACCTCATCTCCCTGTGCCCACACAGCCTTGCTGATGACGAGTTCACACCAAATCCGACAAGGAGCAAATGACACATGGGTAAATATCAAAGGCAGGTTGTTTTGCGAGAAGTTCAGCATCTTGGTTTTGGGTTTGCTTTCTTCTTCCACCACCCCCCGCCCCCTTTTTAAGCTTTGTCAATACCAGCTGTGTTTTTCTTCCTGCAAACTGTATAATGATGAGAGAAACTGTTTGGTTTTCTCTTTAAAGGGATGAAGTATTTCTCACCACTGTTTTACATGGCCATAAAAAGCGATTTACAGGATTGAGTGGACGGGTCATACAACGCCCTTTCCCTGCTCAAGGGAAGGGGAAAAAGGTCCCTTCAGGGTGAGATTTCAAGAGCTTCTTTGCTTCTCAAAGGCTTTGATGTGAAATACCATTCCCCTGTGTTTCTGGCAGGGGAAAAGAGAATGGGACACCAAACACAAGTCAGCATGGGCTCATCTCAAGCAAAAAGCTTGGTGCAAGACAAATACAACTGAGTTTGTTAAGGGACTGAGGCAGAGGATGGGGTTTGCTTTGGTGTCAGTTAATCCTCTGGAATGGAGGATGTATGCAGGCAATGCAGCTGCATCAAAGAGAGCAGGAGTAATAAATACACTCATAGTGTGTGGTTACAACTGAATTGGAGATAGTAAGAGAAACACACTCCAAATAAAAGCCAGATCAGATCTCTTAACATTAATCAAGTGCAGAGTTCTCTCCACCCTGTGAAAGAAAAGCAACCAAACTCTACAGAGCATACAAAGGAATCATAGAATCAACCAGGTTGGAAAAGAGCTTGAAGACCATTAAGTCCAACCATTCCCCAGCACTGCCAAGGCCACCGCTGACCCATGGCATTGAGGGCCTTGTCTACATGGTATGTGAACACTTGCAGGTATGCTGACTCCAACACCGCCCTGGGCAACCTGTTCCAATGCCTGAGCACCCTTTGGGGAAGGAATTGTTCCTCACTTCCATCTAAACCTTCCCTGGTGTGGCTTGAGGCCACCTCCTCTTGTCCTGTCCCTTGTTCCTTGGGAGCAGAGACCGACCCCACCTCAAGCAACACTACAGTGGAAAGAGAAAGGCTTTTTCTGGATAACAAGAAAGTAAAGGATGGAAGATTACACAAGGGAAGGTCCACAGCTGACTCTGTGACCGGTCTTGTTTGCTTCACCTCGCACCTACTCCATAAGAAACCACTGTATCCAATGAGCCACATAAGCAAGAGCAGGTGAGAAAAGATCATTTCCTCTCTTCTTTCTGTCTCCTCCTTCTTTTCTTGGATTTATGACTGAGAGCTGAAAACCAAGAGCCTCTATTCCTGGAAGAGCAGTGCTGGCTGGGAAGCCCTGCGGCTGGCAGATGCATGGGGCTATTAACCCCCACACACACAGAATGGGAAGGAGAAAGAGCTGCCTGCTAAATACACAGCAGAGACAAGCACAACCAAGCTCCCCATGGCCCCTTTACCCCCGGAAACAACAGTGAAGGCTGTAGGAGCTGAGCTGAGGCATGGATCAGCCCAAGCGTTTAGGCAGTCAAATATCTTGGAGGTCCTGAGCCCCTTGGAGCCTTCTCACGCCTGAATCCATGCTCCGGTACCATGATGCAAACTGAAGCCCCACAGCACCTAGTAAGATCAGCTGCTAATTAAACCATTCCCTCGACAGCTTGCAAGTTAGTTATGGCTCATTATCCTCACTTAACCGACTGGAGAAACTGAGGAAGGAGAGAGATTAAAGGATTTGCTAAATCCCCAGCAGCAGGCAGTGGCAGAGGCAAACCCGCCACTCATAAACACGATAAATCCCCCACCTCAGGGCTCCCAACCCCACACATGCCTCCACTTGCTGTTTTTCTTACTAACTATTGCTTACTAAGTGCTGAGTACGTGCAAGAAGCAAACTCAGGGAGCACCTCGCTCCAGAGCTCATAGCTGGAGGGCAGGTATAAAAGGGAGAGGATGCTGAAAGCCAGAAGAGCATCAAAGCTTCCTCTCCAAACACACAGCCTGCAGGAGAGGTTACCCACTTATCCCTGATGCTGAAAACAAACCTTGCACCCTTTTAGTGCTCCTCTGGCCACCACCAGCAACTTGGGTGAGCCAAAACCAGCCCAGTTTTCTCTAAACAAGCCAATAAATCAGCCATGGAAGGGCTGGTGAAGCAGAGACTGCAATGCCTTGTGGTGAGGAGGGAGAGGATGATGAGAGAGGAGAAGGGCTTGGAAGAGAGAAGCAGCAATGGATTTAAAGGGAATAAAGGAGATGGGAGAGCAGAGGAAAGAAAGGAAGCTTTAGAAAAGAGGAAGAGACTGACAGTGAAACAAAGATGGAGGAGAGGCACAGAGAGGGAGAAGAGGGAGAGGAAAATGAAGGAGAAAAGCAGGAGGAGGTGGCAGGGAGAGAGGAGAGGTTTGTGAATTAAAACAGAGGCAGCAACTGAGCAGCAGAGTTTAAGAGGGCAAACCAATCCCCTGCTTAAGGAAGGTGGGTTTCTCTCTCCAGCTGCCTCTGCAGCAGCCACCGAAGGCCATAGCAGGACTAGGTCCTTCTCCTCCTACCAGCAGCACCATTGTTCATTAAAGGCAGGACATTGCCTGCCCCCCTCCCCGTTCCTCTGGATTATATCCTCCTTCCCCCCTCAACAACACTTTGTCAATCATCATTGCACTGTATTTATTATTCCTGATGACAAACTCTGGCAGCTCCTGCTCCCCCAATAGGAAATCCCTGCCTCCCGTATCCTGCCCCACCGTGAGGAAGGATCTTTTATTCCCAAAGGATAAAAATAACACACCATTTCAAGTACAGCTTCCTTTTATCTCTGCTTATCTGTTTCCTTGGGTTCTGGTTGTTATGTGCCTTGGGTTAGAAACAAGCAGGATTTGCTCCAATGATAATAACTTCCACATCCCAAGGAAAAGCAGAGACCCAACAAAGCAGGAGGGAAGCTTGGATATGGGGCCATACATCCCCATTCTGCAGGGCAGCTCTGTGCCTCCGGCCACATATCCCACCCTGAGGTCTGCAAGTTCGGCAGCTGGGAATGCAAAGTGGGAAAGGGGAAAGAATGGATTAGAACTTAGATCTGAGGCACCTTTTGCCCCCCTGTTTTTATCCAGGGAAGAAAAACCAGGTCTCTGCTTGCTATGGACAGCACATGGAGAACAGGCAGGTCCTGTAAAACCCAGTTATGGACCCAGAGATTAAAACCCCACAGGTATGCTATGAAAGGGGATGGGAGAAAATGCTCCTTTCTAGCTCTGCTGGGATCTCTGGTGCCTCATGGGCTGCCAGGAAATGGGAACGCTGTGCCAGTGATGACATGGCTTTGGGGCTCGCGGTGGGATGCTGAACCACACAGACACCCAACTGAGGGGTTTTGGCAGGGTTTCAGCCCTGCATGAGGCAGCGCACAGCTGTGAGCTGTGCCCATACTGGGTCTGAGAGGGTATTTCTGGGCGCACAAGCCCAACTACTGAAGAGCTCCCTTGGACAAGCCATGGAGCTATGGAAAGACACACTAGCACCAAGAAAAAACACTCCAACAGGATCCAGATCTCCTGATAAAGGCTTCCTTCCTACAAGCCTTAAAACCCCATGACCCTCCCTAAGGCAGCAGCTCAGCATAGGCACAAAGCAGCAATTTGAGGGCAGACGCAGTGTCTTTCACCGCTTGACCTCTCCAGTATCTTGGCAAAGCTGCCAAGCAAACAACAAAACACAAAGATCCCTCCGGAGATGAGGAATGGGGAGCATTCAGTCCGTCTCCATAACGGCATCAGGCAGGGCTGATGCTGGAAGCTCCTCAGCGCTTCACCTTGCAAATAAATAGCTCTGAATTGCAGCCAGAAGCAACGGGATCTTTCAAAGACATTATCTGGAAGCAGTCAGGAGAATGCACCTGAAGCCTCATTAATCATCCCGCCGCTTACAGTACTTCTTAATGGCTTTTATGGTTTATCCCTTGAACGCCAACAAAGAGTGTGATTCCTCCTGGCTTATTCTATTAAACAGAAATCAATAGCTAACACAAATGTGCCGACAGTGGGATATTCGGAAAGGCCGAGGAGGTACATGCTGGGTCTTTTCTCCTCTCCTCTTTGATGTGGGCAGCGCAAGAGCCACGCTGTCTAAGGGGCAGGGATGTGCTAATGTCAGCTCCTTACTTTGCAAAGCCAGTCCCAAGCTCAGAAAAAGGTTGGGGGCTCTGAAATCACATATGGGGACACCATCTTTTTTCCCAGTGCTCAAAGCCAAGTGCTTTGAGTGTGCAGGACAGATTAAAGCAAGAAGAAATAGGGGCAGGAGCAGGGTAGGGTGGTTTCATCTCTCTATAAGGACTCTTGTGAATTTGAGTGATGGTTGCAGCTGAATCAACACTAAGAACAGGTATAAATAAACTTCCAGGAGGAAGGTCTCAGGAGCTGAAGCTGGTTATTAATTTCTGCAGTTCGAGAAGCAGGCAGGTAGAGGAGGCTTCAGGTCTTTTGCTCCCTTTTGGTCCCCTGGAAATGGGATAAGAAGGTAGAAAAGGAGAGGGGCAAAAGGGGATTTGCTTTGCTGAATTAGCTGGGAAATGCACGCAGCTTTAGGACAGACATGATGCTTTTGAGCCCAGCTCATGCCCCAGCACACCCCCTCAAAGGCACCATGAGACTAAGAGCAGCCGTCAAACCCAATCAGCTCTGGGGTTTAGGTGCATTACACAGGGCTGGCTCCTAGACTTATAGAACCAGGAGCTGGAACAACTACAAAGAGCAGTGTTTAACACCTCACAAAGCAATTCCAAGATGCTAATAGCAAATGAAATATGTATTTGTTAAAACCCACTTCGAAGGTTTGGAGCCTTCTCTTTATCCCTCGCTCAGAAACACGCTGTTAAATAATCAGCAATTTACCAGATTTAAACAGTTCTGAAAATCCTTCCTTAAAACACCAGAGGCAAATCACATCGTGCCTGAAATGAGCTCCTTCATCCAGAGGCTTCAGTGGTATCAACCCCCTCACTGTGTGAGAGAAGGAACAAGGCTCAGCTCACCCCTCCATCACCTTCCAGTACTAAAGGGGCTACAGGGAATCTGGAGAGGAGCTTTGGATAAGGGCCTGTAGGGACACAGCAATGGGAATGGCTTTAACCTGACAGAGGGGAGACTGAGATGAGCTCTTAGGCAGAAGCTCTTCCCTGGGAGGGAGCTGAGGTGCCCAGAGAAGCTGTGGCTGCCCCATCTCTGGCAGTGTTCAAGGCCAGGTTGGACACAGGGGCTTGGAGAACCCTGCTCCAGTGGAAGGTGTCCCTGCCTGTGGCAGGGTGTTGGGACTGGATGAGCTTTAAGGTCCCTTCAACCCAAACCAGTCTGGAGTCCTATGATTTAATACACACCCAATATCACAGAGTCACGTGGAGCAACAGAGACAGGAGTAAGCGTACATCTCTTTGGCGCCACCCTTGCACATCCCAACCCTGACCACTTCATGCACCAGCATAATGACTGATTTTTCCTTCAGAAAGTTTCACTTTGGGAAAGGAGAAGAAATAAACGAGGAGCAGAATCGTTACAGATGCTCGAGGCACATAGCTACACTTAGCAACCCTGAGCCTGCCAGGAACATCCTCACACAAGGGATGCTTCCAGAATTAACTCCCAGCTCTCGCCATGCTTGGAAAGAAAGAAAAGCAGGAGAGAAGTACACTAAGCCCCTTCAATGCAGCACTACATTGTGATCAGCACCGGTTCACACGCTGCTGCCATTATCCAGCGTGAGACAGTAACCAAATGCTCCCCATGTCCCATCTCCAGAGGGATGTTTCTGCGTTGCAGTTTGCTTGGCAGCCTTGCTGTGATTGGGGAGGTAAAGCGATGACCCTACAAGAAAGACAAGGAGCTACTGGAGAGGGTCCAGTTGAGGCCACAAGGATGCTTAGGGGTCTGAAGCATCTCTCTGATAAGGAGAGACTGTAGGAGCTGGGTCTATTTAACCTGGAGAAACATGGGCTGAGAGGGGATCTCATCAGTGCAAATCAATAGCTCAAAGGCGGGTACCAGGAGGATGAGCACTGATTCTTTTCAGTGGTGCCCAGCAACAGGATGAGGAGCAATGGCCTTAAACTAACACACAAGTTTCACCTCAACGTGAATAAGAACTTCATGACATTGAGGTTGGCAGAGCACTGAACAGGCTGCCCAGGAGGCCGGTGGACTCTCCCTCTCTGGAGACATCCCAAAGCCAACACAGATGTGTTCCTGTGTAACCTGCTCTGGGTGGCCCTGTCTTGGCCATCTGGACTAGATGATTTCCAGAGGTCCCTTCCAACCCTAATGGTGAATTCAGACCAGCTTGGGTACAGCTTCCAACCTGCCCCACATCTCCTTCGCAAGCTGCTGCAGAAAGCAGCTGGGAACTTTGGGGAGCATTCAGGTCCAGGCTCAAGGCTGTAGCTCCTGGGTATATACTCCAGGCACTGCATACAAGGGGAATCTCACAGCAGCACAAAGATACATGCAAAATAGAGGAAACGGAATATAGTGGTATGAGGACACATCCCTGGTTGTGGTGGTGATGGGTAAAGTCTCCTGGGCCCTGCATCTATCCCTGGGTTGGGAAGGGTCTCCCCTGTGTTGGCTTCGGGAGAGGAATCACCAGCTCAGTTCCCTCCGAATGAATAAAGGGTGATGGTGAAAGAAAATGTCTTTTCTCCGGCAATGCAACACAAGGTCATCATTTTCCCTCTTTCCCAAGGAAAAGGCATCTCCTGTTTCAGTAATTCAAGCTGTCAGGATTGTTCTTGTGCGTCTCTGGACGTTTTCATGTATTTATTTCACTGGCTCCTGCTTCCATCCGCCCATACATCACCACAAACCCATCTGCAGCAGCAGAGTCCTTCCAGAACCACTCTCCTGCTCCCCTAACTCTGAGTCGGAGCCCACAGCCAATGCAAACATCTCCACCATCTCTCCTCCCAGCTGAGTCTGATGTTAATAATTGAAAGCTTTATGGGTCCTTTTGGTAAATTATTCACCAGTTTCACCACCACCCACCTGCACGCACATGGAGCAGGTGCAGCAGCACAAAGAGATGCTCTTCCAACTTGGGAGATGCTCCATCAAAGAGAAGGGATGAAAGACGGAGGGAGGACGCAGCCTCCCAGATCACATCCTATCATATGCTATTTCTCTCAACTAGATAAACGCTCTGGGAGCGTTTTCATGGGATGTGTGATGAGAAGAGACACTTTGTGGTACATGGGTGGGAAAAAGAGAGACAGGAGGGAGAATAAAGCCTGATAATGCTTCACTCGGGCAGTGGCAGCAAACGCAGGTGCTTTTATCCCCGCCTTCCAGTTCCAGAAGGGAACTGTGGAGCAACCGAGCTCAGCTCCCAGCCAGGATCTCACCCTATAATGTGAGAAAGCCTCCAGCAGCTCTGTCCTTCCACCAGACAGGTATAACACTCACAGCAGCTCATCACTTGGGTTTCAAATCTGGGGTGCACGATGCCTGGCTTCTGCTGACAGCCTGCGATGGGGAGGGTTGTAAGCAGCCAGATTCATTCCTGGCAGGCAAAGATGCATTTTCTTCCTTGTTTTTTCAGGATGCAGTCAGAGCATCTAAGAGACATGTTTGTTTGCTGTTGGAAACATGATAAAAAAGACCATATGCTAAAGAAGGTGCTCAGGGTAAAACCTTCCCTCTTGAACCAACTGGAGAGTGAGAAATACCAAAGGAATGAAAAGCAAAGGGACTGTTAACTTCCAAGATCCGGAGTTACAACGTTGTGGCTTAGCGGGGAGCCATCTACGCCTGCACATATACATGTGTAGGGCTGTAGAACCCTTCTCTCACCCTTCCCAGGACACATGCACCTTGTTTTCCCATCCCATTCCACCTTTAATTCCACCAGTGAGATGTGTCTTTTTCCCACCCTGGCTTGATGCTGCTGAGGATTTATTGAAAGCTTAAAGAGTTCCTTCTCTTACACACCTTCTCCAGCTTTGTATTCTATGAACTTCTGCTATTTCATCTCATTGAGCCTGTCTACACAAGAACTTCTGCGGTGACCCACTACTGGGGCTTAAGAATAGCTGAAAATAAGTCTGGGGGCTTGTTTTGCTGGGCACGTCCCACTGGTAGATACTTGGGATGCCCTGGGACCGGGAACAGTGATGACAGCTCCTGGGGCTATTCCAACATCTGCGCCACTCTCCCAGGAAAACACTCTCCTATGAGGACAGCAAAGGAGAGGGGATGCTCATGGGTGAAGTGAGAGCAAGTGGGGGGATTGATCACTCCACATATGGGGAGGAGAAGCCGGACCCAGCTCAGCTGAGTGCAGAGGTTTTGCCTCTGCCTAGCCTTGAGGGATGTGACCTGCCTGGAAACTGGGTCTGTATTTGGCTAATCCTTTTGTTGGGATAAAGGCTTTGCTCCAGCCACGGCCTCAGGGTCGTGGGAGTTAATGAGGAGAGGAAAAAGGGCAAGTGAATGGGATTTGTCCTTTGCAACCCAATGCGTTAATGGAGGAGAGGTGAAGTGAAGGGGCTGGACTCTTGCTCTGCTTTTTACTTGAATAAAAGCCAACAACAGCAACAAACAGCTACAAACCAAGTCTCTTTTGCTACCTCCTCCTTATTCTTTGCTCTTACTCCCACTACTCGTTGCTCTCCTTCAGTCTTCCCTCATTAACACCACCTCCATACTCCAACCCATTATTCACAATGGGAAGAGGATTCTTGTGTCCACACACTGCATCCTCACACAAAACACCCCCAAAGTAGCACCATCCTGTCCCATCAAGGACCCCATGCCTTCTGAGAGAAGACCACCGAGCTAAGACCACCGAGCAGAGCAAAGGGGTGGAAGGGAATAAGTCTACACCTCCCTGCTCAGATGCAGCCATTTTGGTGCAGAGATCTGCAAGAAGAATATTAAGCTTGGTCTGAATGCAGCAGCCTTGCTCAAGATTTATGAAGGATGAAGGAAGAAGATTCTGAGGCAAAGCATCATCTCAAAAATAACTGCTGAGTCCTGGTGGGGAGAAAAGATCTGGCCATAAACCAGTTTGTCAGCACCAGTCAATAAAACACAAGCAACAGGAGGTGGTGATGACAGCCAGTGTCCCTTCCCTTCCACACTGCACCCAAGGGGTGCATCTTCATCCTTGCTCTGAATAGACATCCCCTGTCCCAAAGTCTCAAGGTGAGCATAGCCACACTCATCTCAGCACATGGAGCAGTGGTCTAGGAACTACATAATGGACTTTAGAGAGCGTTTAGGGGAGAAGGTTGGAATCCCACCCACAAATACCAGCTGGGACATGGCACCAGCACCTAGGCGTCATCCAGGAGTCACATCATTCCTGCCACCTAACTTCAGCCACCCTAATACAGAGAGACGAAGAGGATCTGGTGCTGTATTAGGTGGACCACCCACCCTGGGGCAAATTCTACAGTGTGGGAAGAGCTTCTTTGATGAGATGCACCAAGCTGAAGGCACTCGGAAAGCAAAGCTGTGATGAAGTGCATCTTCAAAGGAGGTTGATGGCTTTTCTTTCTTTCCTGTGTAGGTTTCTTTTAAGGCTGTCCAATACAAAGGAAAATCCCACAGTTGGTAAAAGATGAAGGAAACTTCTCTCATCACCTTTCCCATCACACTCTTAACAAATTCTACCCTGGGAAACCTTCACATTTGATGTCTCCATACTGCCTGTTCAAAGAGGGGACATCCCTGGGAGCACCGGGAGGCTACATCAGCTCAGCAGCAAAGTGGGAAGTGCCAGAGCTGGATCAGATCTGTTGGAGTTATCCAGGCTCTCATCCAGCTGGGACAGGCCTGTTCCTTTGCCATATTCTCCAGTGCTCTCTCAAGTCAAGTTTTGAATAGCTCAGATGATGGAGTGGACTGCGTAAGATTCAAGATCCCTCCAACAGTAAATGCAAAATCATTTACCCCTTAATGGAGCATCTCTGCTTTTGCCCGCTTCCACCTCTCCTCACCTTCCAATCTAATGGACCATACTCCTTTACCCCCATCCTTCTGTAGCACCCTTTGGCAAACACCAAGCCAACGCAAGTCAGGAGACCCAGGGAGGCAGGAGCACCATCGACATGGAGAGATCAAACCCTTTCATAGACTGATAGAATCAACCAGGCTGGTTTAAGCTCATCAAGTCCAACCACTCCCCAGCACTGCCAAGGCCACCACTAACCCATGGCACTGAGGGCCTCGTCTACATGCTGTGTGAACACTTGCAGGGATGCTGGCTCCAGCCCTGGGCAGCCTATTCCAATGCCTGAGCACCCTTTGGGGAAGAAATTGCTCCTCTCAATGCCAAGCCACAAGATAAATTATTTGGGTACCTTCTCTCACCAACAACAGGGAACACATCAAATCAGGTTGATTAAGACTCACCAAGAAACCCATCTGACCAAGCACACTGCCTGCAAGCACACTTGCTTGTTCTCCCTCTTTCCTTCCTTTTCCTTCCCATAACCTTCTCTCTGGAAAAAGCCTCACCATCCCTTCTCATCACTAATCACTCCTCTCAACCTCCCAGGAAGCACTCTGGGGCCACTTGACCATTAACAGGCCACTAAATGTGAGGTGGAGGAGGCTGTATTAATATTGAATAAGAGTGATAGATGATGCAAACCTGCTCAGGCACTTCAACTCAGGTACTCATGTCAGGTACTGGAGCTAATTTCAACTAATAATAATAATAACAACAATAACACCACCACCACCAGCCTTCCTTTTGCAAGTCAATTGATTCCTCAGCAGGAATGCCATCTTGATAGATTTATTTGGATGGAGTTGTCTAATTTAATCCAGTGCTTGTTTCCCTTCACTTCATGACCTTTCCTGCCTGTGAAATAAATGCCATTTGGAGGCTTAGTCCTCAGCAGCAAACTGAGCCCCTCCAGGGCTATGGGATGCCAACACCACCCTCGCAAAAGAGGCCTCTGCAAAGGAGGTACCAGGCCTGGGTACTGTGCTGGTATTTGTTTTCCATTTCTATGTTCAAAAGATACAGAAAATAACATGAGGGGTTTGGAGAAAGAGCAACCAAGTGTTCTTGCTGTTTGGTATGATTTTATCTTCTTCCTATTTGCATCCTCAGTGTTCATTGCACTGAGGCTTCTTCCAGTTTAATGGAAGACGCTTTCTCCCAGCTTTATGATGCTACTGGAGTAAGATGAGCAGTCCAGCAGAAACCTGGAGTTCAATCAACAGCAGCGCATCATCACCACATTCAGACGTACCATCCCCTTTCCTTCCTCCAGCACAGACACGGGTTTCAACCACCCACCATCACCTTCCTTCACTAGAGCGGGTTGTTCCAAGCCCCATCCAACCTGACCTTGAACACTGCCAGGGATGGGGCATTTACCACTTCTTTGGGCAACCTGTTCCAGCCCCTCACTACCCTCACATGGAAGAACTTCTTCCTTATATCCAACCTGAGTATCATCACCACGTTCAGATGTACCACTCCCTTTCCTTCCTCCAGCGCAGACACGGGCTTCAACCATCTTCAGCCACTGTCACATCCTTCCAGCACATCCCAGGGATGCTCTGCCACGCCAGACATGAGCCAATGCTTCCCATAAGTTTCACAAGAGTGAGAATCAAAGATGAAAAAGATCTACTCCATGTCCCTTGCAGACAAAGGCGCTGAGTGAGAGGCGCCAAGAGAGGTCCTGGTGAGAAGAGTAGCAGCTGAATCTTTTATAATGATATCAATCAGTATTAAAAATGGATGGGCTGCTCAATTTTTAAAGCCTCTTCAGTTAATCTTTAAACACAACTATTTTGCTTAAACCAAAGCCTGAGAATGGTATTTCCATCTGGTCCCCCGGGTTCGTGCCAGGTATCTTGAAGAGGTCTACAAAGTAAATAATAGTCATCCAGTACAATTCCCTAGAAGTACAAAAAACGGTGAGGAAAAGCAGAATTTGCTCCTAAATTCATTATTGACTTAGCAGCAAGAAGTCTTCATCCGTGCAGTATGAGAGGTCCATCTGAACACAGACACATAGAATCCCAGAATGGTTTGTATTAGAAAGGACCTTAAAGCTCTTCCAGTTCCAACCCCCTGCCACGGGCAGGGACACCTTCCACTGGAGCAGTTGCTCCAAGCCCCTGTGTCCAATCTGGCCTTGAACACTGCCAGGGATGGGGCAGCCACAGCTTCTCTGGGCACCCTGTGCCAGTGCCTCAGCACCCTCACAGGGAAGAACTTCTGCCTTATATCTAACCTGAACTTGCCCTGTTTCAGTTTAAACCCATCAATCCTATTGGTACAGTCCCTGATGAGGAGCCTCTCTCCAGCATCCAAATAGAAATCCAAAAGAAAAGGACCTTCTCCAAACATGCCTAAACCCACTCAGGAGGCTTCCTGGTGACGGTCTCTCTAATGTATTCAGGGGAACGTAGCATCTGTGACAGCGAGACTTCTGCCTCACTTGCCATTTCATGTTAAGAGGCTTGTACAGGCAGCGGCGTTTAAAGAGTAATGACTGTTTTCATGGTAAATGCTCTGTTAAATAACCTGGGATTACTGTGGTGGGTTATTGCATATATAAAATGGCATTTCAAAAGAAATAATAATTGTTTTAGAGCTAATTGGTGTTTTGCACCAGCTCCGTGCATGGAATGGCGAGCTGGTGGAGGGAAGGCAGCAAGGAAGGCAGGGAGGCTTTGACCAAGGTCTCCCTAGAGATAAGCAACAGAGAAGGTTCAACCCATGTCCTGGCAGTCCTGGAATCTGATGATCTTAAAAGTCTTTTCCAACCTGGTTCTAGCATAGAATGGTTTAGGCTGGAAAGGACTTCGAGCTCATCCAGGTCCAACACCCTGCCATGGGCAGGGACATCTCACACTCAACCACGTCACCCAAGGCCCTGTCCAACCTGGCCTTGAACACTGCCAGGGATGAAGCATTTACCATTTCTACTATTCTATGATCTTCACGATGCAAAAGTCCAGGGCAGAATCCCATTGCAGCCACCTCTGTACCCCATACCAGTGTCCACCCACCGCTACCCAGCTGAGGAGCATCCCTTGGCCATGCACGGTCGATAAGACACTGCTGCCAGCAGCAATTCCACCTCTGCCCTGCTGTTTTCCTCTTCTCACCCCCCAGCCTTGGTGGGTTACCCACATGGCGGCACTTCAGGCACCCTTCATTCCCAAGGGATGACAAGTCCTCCCTCCCCTGTCCCCAAGTGGTTATCGCTGCAGGGAGCCAAGGAGAACCGCCCTAGTTCTAACATGAACCATGGGGTGAGCAATGAGACGCCTGAGGGAGCTGTGAGCATTCCAAAAGGGATTTGGATGGGTCAGCTCCTTCCCCTCACCCACCTCCCCAAGGACACAGCTCAACTGTTTATGCCCCTTGCAGTCTGCAGACACTTCAGTCTGAACTCAAAAGAGCCAAGAACTTACTCCTGCCTTTCAAACCCAAAGCCTTTGAGCTCCTCTGACAGCAGCTGACCCTTGTCTAGAGACTTGCAGGGCACTCAAGCAGGCAGAAGCACCAGGCAGGACCTGAAGCTTTACAGAGGCAGTGACTTTTGGGATGTGAAGTTAATCACACAAGTGAGCATCTGTGTTGCTGGAAGGGAGAGCGGGGGCCATCAGGGACTGCACTTCAAAGTCTGAACCATCTAAGATCTCCATGTCCAGACATGAGCCCGGTGCCACTGTGTTTAAATCACAGAGTGAGAGCAGGGGGCTCTTAGGATGCCCCCAGAGGGGACCTGCTGGCTCACTGGGGCTCATCCCTCCCAGTCAGACAGCTGATTAACTCAAAAGAGTCCTCAGCATCCCTCCTCCACGTACCACAAAGCACCTCGCAACAGCTTCTAATAAACCTGTAGTGCAGAGGCCAAAAGCCATCAGCTCTGATTCAGCACAAGAATGGAGAGGAGATGAAAGGTATCACCATGCCCCAGACCCTCAATGAAGCAAGAGATGGGTAAAAGGAAAACCTTGAAGAGACAAGGTTTGCAAAGGTCCCCGCTCCTCCAGCATGGGAAGGATGGCACAAAACTAATGGCACTGTGAAATCTAAAGGAAAACTGCTGGACCAGGAGAGTTCAGTAGCTTTGAAGCTGTTCCTCACCCTTCAAAGTCACTCTCGCACTAGTCTTTGCCAAGACAACTGCCTCATGTTGTCACTTGTGGTGATCCCATGGTCCACCCCAGACCCAGCAGCTTCAGGCTTGGCCAAACTCACCCCTTTTTGCCACCTTCAAAGGCAAGTTTGACCTGATGGCTTAGGAGACTGCCTCTCGCTTCATGGAGAGGTGACGCATCCCGTGATGTTACACCCCATTAGGTGGTGGCTGGAGGTAGCTCTGTGTGCTCTAAAAGAATGAGTGACACCATTGGCTGCACACATAGCCACTATGAGGTACAGAAGATCCTGAGGCCAAAACCATCTCACCTTCACTTGCTCTCAACCCCATCCTCTATAAAAGCAACGTGCCCCCAGCTCCTCTCAAGGACACAGCAACTCTCCACTTCATTCTTTTTCTCTTCAGAGGGAGCCTTTTCCAGGTCCTGAGGCTCTGTCTCAAACTTTTGCCTTCCTTGGAGGCATCTGGACCCCAGGAGGATGCTGCCTTCATGGGTTAAATCTCATTACATGTCAAAGCCTGTCACTATCCATTCGGCATCCTTCTCCACAGTATCCAAGTGCCTCAGATGACTTGAAAAGCCCCTTTGTGTGTTTTTCTAACCTTTGGCTGTAAAGGTACCATTTAATCAAGCTCAGTAATGAAACCAGAAAGGAGCCCAAACAGGCTGCACAGCCACGGGCAGGATAAGCACAGCCTTTGAATGAGAGGGGATCAAACACTCATCAGCACAGACCAATGGACCATAGAATGGTTTGGGTTGAAGAGACCTTAAAGCTCATCCAGTTCCAACCCCCTGTCCCAGGTAGGGACATCTTCCACTAGGGCAGGCTTCTTCAAAGAAGATGTTTGGGATGCACAGCTTTCCTAACTTGCCCTGTTGCAAATAACAGCAAATGACCTTTATTCCTTGGAAAAGCATGTTCAGTAACCTGCTATGGAGACACAAGACATAAAAATCACTATAAACTACTCTGAGCTGGGACTATCTCTTTGCTAGTGCGCGTCCCAGCCTCCTGGCCCTACTAGAGTATGAATATGATAATCCCTCCCTCAGCATTACAATGGAACACTTGCTTGCTACTAAAACTTACTTAAAATTCATACCTACATTGGGAGATTATTCAGGAAACTCTAATTACTTATCAAAAGCAACGATGATGTTTTAAGGAGAGGGAGTGCCCATAAATACAGAACCATAAATAAAACTCTACTCGGTAGCACGGATTAATTTGTATTTAATTGCTAGAAATTGCTATCAGTTACTAAACATGCCTTGCAGAATAGGCAAATTCTTTTAAGAACCATTTCAATTGCTAATGGGAAGCCTTTTTTCTTTATTATTATTAATTATTTTTCCCTTCCTTCTTTCCCACCCCAGGTCCAAGTGCGGGAAGCATCCATCCCTCTCTGCACTTTGCAGGGATGGGGGCAGAAAGACCCCTAAAGAACCAAACAGCTGATGAGGCTTCAAGAGACCTTTGGTAAAACCCTGAAGGTGGTGGTGAGAAACCTGCCCTGCCATAGCAAGGATAGAGGTGGCCTGAATAGGACTGCAAGAGCTGGAAGTTGCACAGCCATCATGCACCCAGGAAGAGAAACACCTCCCATGGAACATCCTTTTGCTATTCCAGACCCTGTGGTGGTGTTGCTCCTTTCCAGAGCATGGAGGCCCTGCCCTCCATCAGAGGATGCTCCTGTGGCAGGAGGTGAGCTGTGCAGCATGTGCCAAACAGCCCTGCTATTGCTTCCTCCTCCTTTTGTGGTGTTCTCTGCTTTGCTGTTGGCACAACATCCCATCAGCACAGTTAATTACATCCACACTGAGTGTGAAGGACAGGCTGATGCTCGCAAAGAGCCGGAGGCTGTGCAATCCATCCTGCTGCTCTCGCACAACAGCTTCCACCTTTGCTGACAAACTGCATCACAGCACTTCCCAAAGGAGCTTTTCCACTCAGCACCAGGCTTCGGGGCTGCTCTGAGCCCCATCTGCCTCCCACCTCCACCCAGCATCCCTAATTTGAGGTCAAACAGATTGCCACAGGCATCTCCATGACCCTCATTGCCCAAATAGGGACTCTCCAAAAGTTAGCTTATAGCCCAAAATGCAGAAGGAATGTTTGCAACCTGATCTACTGCGAGGTGCCCCTGCCCATGGGACACCATGGAACTTGCTGGTCTTAAGGCTCTTTCCAACCCAAAGCATTCTATGATAGCTGTGGGCAGAGCTCTGCTTGCAGATAAAGCACCAGAAGCAGGAAGCTTCCCCAAAGAGCATCCTCTGAGGCAGAAGAACAAGTATATCCGTGCCTGAGGGGGGTTGGAAGCAGGGAAGGGGGTTGGAAAGAGCTGCTTGAGTAAAGAGAGACCTGGGGTCTCTGGACCTGTCAATCCACCACCAAGACATCACTCCATCCCCCCTGGACCAGGCTGCCAGTCACAGGGAAGCACGTGCCAGCCATGACAAGCAAAGCAAATGACACACACATCTCCTGCTTACAATAACAGCCCTTCCGTGTCTAATCCATCATATTTGAGGCAGATCTCTTCCCCTGAAGTGTTGTCAATGAGGATTTCATTTAGTGCTAATTAGACAAATATTGCATGTTAAGCACCCATTGATTATTAAGTGTGGTTTAGCTCTGCAGTGTGCACGGACACGCTGTATTATAGCTGGGATGAGGCTGGTAAATGTCTTGCTGTTCCTAATCATCAGATAGTAATTAACATCCAAGAACTTGTAACTTGGTTTATCATTATAGATTTAGGAAGGCACTAATAGTACTGTATGCTAATTGAATAGCAATTGATTATTTAAGGCATATAAAGATTTAGCAGCTAGGTAATAGATAGACACAGTTGTTAAACTTTAGTAACCATCACACAGCGTTCTCCTGTGCTATGAATGAAAGTGGTGCTTCTGAAGGCAACTTTGAGATGGGGTTTTCCAGTGTGTAAGCCCCTAGCCAAGGATCAGAGGCCAAAGTGTGGGGATTTGGACCAAAAGCCAAGAAATCTGGAGTTTCTGCTTTTTAACAGAAGCAATCCAAGCTCCAAACTAAGGGATGCGCCCACGGCCATAGGGAGAGTCGGTGGCAGAGCCCAAGGTGCTCCTAAACTTCCCATCTAACACTTAATAGTGCAGCCACCCAGAAACAGAGACAAATTGCTGATTCCCTGCCAGAAAAGAAGCTCTCAAAGCCAAGCCTGGCACCTCCTGGCATCACACCAGGCAGGGCAGCCTCATCCAAAATCCCGACTAGAAAAGACACACAAAAGACACTGAAGTCTGAAGTGATCTCCCTCTAAATAACTGGAAAGGAATCAAAAGCAGCCCACCTCGATCATGGTGCTCACTCCCTATAGCTGCCTCTGCCCCCCACGACATCCCCATGCTCCATGGATGGGGCCCAAGCCCATGCCCAGAGCCAGCGATTTGGGAAGGTTGGGAAGACCAGGCTCTTTCCCACGTGGGAGGAAAAAGAAAGATGAGAGACTGAAGCCCTACATCTGAAAGGGAAAAGATAAATGGCTTCTGAAGGGAAATAACCTGCTGGACTCAGTGGGTTTGGCAGCACCCTGCTAAGTGCAGATGAGACTTGAAAACCAGCTGCAAGCTCAGCAATCACAGCACAAAGCATGGGTTTCAGAGAGTGAGGCCAAGCAGATGCTTCCCAGAACGAGCCCACGGCCAGGACCATGTGGTCCTGGCCACCCTCAATACTCCTGGCTTGGGGCAGTGGCCTCAGAGAGGGATGGTAAAGGGATTCAGCTGGGAGCCAGCATCACTGGCCAGGCATTGGGGCATTGCCCAGAGGGATGCGGCTGCAGCTTAATCCTTGCTCCTGGTCACAGAAGTGGCTGCTGAAAAGCTGGTGAAGGTGAGAAGGCAACACATATCCTCACAGGGTGTAGCTACACTAGGAAGAGCCAGCGCCTTTAGTAAAGGGAGCCAATTCCTGCTGACGGGCTGTGCCCAGCACTGATTTATTAGGCAATAAAAGCAAAAGCAAGGTAAATGCTCCAAGTGCACCTCTGAGAGTCTGCGGCCTCGGTCAGAGTCTGGGCAGGTCCCAGCTGCCTCTTAACACCTCCTCTTGTGCATACCAGGGCTGCCCGGGGACCAGGGAAGGGGTTGGTGCAATCTGCTGGGGGGCTGGAGCATGACATCCTCTGCAAGAAGGGGAGGAAAGCACTGCTGCTCCCAACAAGGCAGCAGGATGAGGCCAGCGGCCACCCATTGCCTGGAAGGAAAACCAACCCAATGTTGCAGAGCAGAGAATATCATAGAATGGGTTGCTTCTATGGGACCTTAAAGGAGAGACCTTAAAGGGACCTTAAAGCTCTTCCAGTTCCAACCCCCTGACATGGGCAGGAACAACTTCCACTACAGCAGGTTGCTCCGAGCCCCATCCAACCTGACTTTGAACACTGCCAGGGATGAGGCACATAATGAGACATCATGAAGAACACTGCTACTTCAGAAACCTTCCAAGTCCTCAGTGCCATCCCAAAACACCAGCCCTGCAGCATGACGCTGCTATGAACCCACACACCAGGAATCCTACACAAGATTTAGGATGTGAAGTATGTCAGCCAGCCCTTGGTGCCATCCAGAAGGGCATCATCAGCCAGCTACAGCCTCAAACTACTGCAAAGGCAGCTTTTCCTACCTGCTGGGCACAGAGTTTATACTGGGTTGGATCTCAAAAGCAGGGAAGGACCTTACAAGGGCCAGTCCATTTCCTTCCAGCCTGCTCCAGACAGTGGCTCCCACCTTAGGTTTCCCATCAGCTCACTACAGCCTTGCCTGGGTCACTGACAGAGGCACCGTCCTCACTCGCAAGGCTTTTCTCACTGTCACACAGAGGATATTGGAGTAGTCTAACACAATTCCTCTGTGACCAATCCCTCTGCTGGCTGTGGTACAGCTTCTTGTCCTTCACTTGCTCCAGGGCTTTCTCAGGATGAAGGTGAGCAATCTCGGAGTTTCTCCTCCCTTTTCCACACTAGACCCTATATTTATCCTTCCCTAGTGGTCTGGAGCATCCCCTGCTCTTTCGCATGAGCTGGAGCAGTCCTGACATCACTCCAGCCAGTTCTCTAACACATCCAAGCGTCAGCCCAGGCAATCTCTATGGGAACAGCAGCAAGAGAGTGGAGCAGACTGGAGGAGGAGCAGAGAGCAAGAAAAAACCCCTCTTCAAGAGTTCTGCAGTGGAGTTTACCTGTGCTGCAGCAGGCAACAAAGAGAAACGTCAAAAGCAATGAGACAAGGCAGGGGAGGCGTCGCAGCAGATAAAGGATTCTTCAGGTATGAGAAAAACCAGCTTTGGAAACCTTGCGGAAGTGACTTCAAAGTCTCCAGAGGATCTCAATTGAGAGTCTGTCACTTGGTGTCAAGATAACTTTCTGGACAGCTCTCAGAGCTTGTTAAGCTCTTGCTTGGGCTGCATTTGAGCTCTGGTGGCAGTGCTGTCTGCAAGCACAAGCACCGAGACATGCATCAGGTACATACAGCTTTGCCGTTATCCCTCCAGCATCCCCGCGACCTGTAACACCCCAGTGGCAACAGGCATGGGGAGCTCAGTTTGTGCTGCTCTGGTGTCCTCAATGTCAGAAGGACATGGAGCTGTTGGAGCAAGTCCAGAGGAGGCCATGAGGATGATCAGCGGCTGGAGCACTCGGAGGAGTTTGTGGGTGAAGGATGGGAAATGCAGGACAAGATGTGACGGCCTGGGTGATGCAGGTGGTCAAATGGATGGGTCTAGCAGTGTCTCAGCATCACAGTCTACAGCTCTGAGAAGAAATTACCTGCTTCCCCCACAGCAATCACTTCATCCAGAGCCCTGCAGGACTCCCACTGTTCCCACCAGCCTGAATTCTTGACTTTAATTAAGTCCAAGCAGCCTTCTCCCAAGGAGAAGGGAGGAGAGGGTGACTCAGGCAGCGATGGGACCAGCGGTGGAATTATCCTCCAGTTACAAATATTAATTAAAACCAGACCTCCCCCAGTTTTAAAATAGGAAAAAGCCAAACAAATCAATTCCACATAAAGGAATATGTAGGGATAGGGAGAAAGAGGAGGGAGGGTGACAGAGAGAGAGACGGGATGCGAAGTGAATGCTAAGAGCTTTCTACCATAGCTGCAGTAAGCCCCAGGCCTGGCTGCTTCCACCAGTTAGCTCGAGTCTCCTTGGAAATGGGCTCAATCTACCTGCTGCTGCATCACAGCAACTCCTGTGATCACACAAAGGCCTTGAGATCTCAGCTTTAACTGCCTTGATTGAATTAAATGCAATGCCACTGTGAAGCAGGCTCTTCATTTGAGGTGCAAGCATGGAGGCTTCCTCTTCTCCTACTGGCACTCATCCTCTTCCTGCAATGATGAGTTGTTCGTGGGTTATGCTCTTTAAGAAAGAGGGAAAAAAGTCATCTGATAAAGTGGGTTATAAAACCCATCGTGGTAATAAACAGAGACCAAGGAGCCTGATGCAAAGCCAGCAGAGATGGCAGAAACTGCTGTAGGGATGCAATAGCTGAACTGTGATTAATACATGGCCATGGGTGACAGGGGGAGAGCAGGACAGGATGTCACTCGCTGCACTGAACCAGTGATGTGGGGGGAAATGGAGAGCAAAGGGGACCTCACCCGGGCAAGGAGGAAGGTGTTGATGAGGGATGATGAGTAGTTGGTCCTCCAGTGTCAAAGCTGAGGGAGGAGAGGTGCCTGGTACCACACAAAATCATGGAATCATAGGATCAACCAGGCTGGAAAGGAGCTTTAAGCTCATCCAGTCCAATACTTACCCCAGCATTGCCAAGGCCACCTCTAACCCATGGCACTGAGGCCTCGTCTACACGGGGTATGAATGCAGGAATGGTGATGCCAGCCCTGCTCTGGGCAGCCTCTTCCAATGCTGAGCACCCTTTGGGGCAGGAATTGTTTCTCATCTCCATCTAACCCTGCCCTGGTGCAGCTGAGGCCGTTTCCTCTTGTCCCATCCCTTGTTCCTTGGGAGCAGA